>OZ020507.1:133030426-133320810 GCA_963971375.1 Platycheirus rosarum
CAACAACAACAACAACAACAACAACAACAACAACAACAACAACAACAACAACAACAACAACAACAACAACAACAACAACAACAACAACAACAACAACAACAACAACAACAACAACAACAACAACAACAACAACAACAACAACAACAACAACAACAACAACAACAACAACAACAACAACAACAACAACAACAACAACAACAACAACAACAACAACAACAACAACAACAACAACAACAACAACAACAACAACAACAACAACAACAACAACAACAACAACAACAACAACAACAACAACAACAACAACAACAACAACAACAACAACAACAACAACAACAACAACAACAACAACAACAACAACAACAACAACAACAACAACAACAACAACAACAACAACAACAACAACAACAACAACAACAACAACAACAACAACAACAACAACAACAACAACAACAACAACAACAACAACAACAACAACAACAACAACAACAACAACAACAACAACAACAACAACAACAACAACAACAACAACAACAACAACAACAACAACAACAACAACAACAACAACAACAACAACAACAACAACAACAACAACAACAACAACAACAACAACAACAACAACAACAACAACAACAACAACAACAACAACAACAACAACAACAACAACAACAACAACAACAACAACAACAACAACAACAACAACAACAACAACAACAACAACAACAACAACAACAACAACAACAACAACAACAACAACAACAACAACAACAACAACAACAACAACAACAACAACAACAACAACAACAACAACAACAACAACAACAACAACAACAACAACAACAACAACAACAACAACAACAACAACAACAACAACAACAACAACAACAACAACAACAACAACAACAACAACAACAACAACAACAACAACAACAACAACAACAACAACAACAACAACAACAACAACAACAACAACAACAACAACAACAACAACAACAACAACAACAACAACAACAACAACAACAACAACAACAACAACAACAACAACAACAACAACAACAACAACAACAACAACAACAACAACAACAACAACAACAACAACAACAACAACAACAACAACAACAACAACAACAACAACAACAACAACAACAACAACAACAACAACAACAACAACAACAACAACAACAACAACAACAACAACAACAACAACAACAACAACAACAACAACAACAACAACAACAACAACAACAACAACAACAACAACAACAACAACAACAACAACAACAACAACAACAACAACAACAACAACAACAACAACAACAACAACAACAACAACAACAACAACAACAACAACAACAACAACAACAACAACAACAACAACAACAACAACAACAACAACAACAACAACAACAACAACAACAACAACAACAACAACAACAACAACAACAACAACAACAACAACAACAACAACAACAACAACAACAACAACAACAACAACAACAACAACAACAACAACAACAACAACAACAACAACAACAACAACAACAACAACAACAACAACAACAACAACAACAACAACAACAACAACAACAACAACAACAACAACAACAACAACAACAACAACAACAACAACAACAACAACAACAACAACAACAACAACAACAACAACAACAACAACAACAACAACAACAACAACAACAACAACAACAACAACAACAACAACAACAACAACAACAACAACAACAACAACAACAACAACAACAACAACAACAACAACAACAACAACAACAACAACAACAACAACAACAACAACAACAACAACAACAACAACAACAACAACAACAACAACAACAACAACAACAACAACAACAACAACAACAACAACAACAACAACAACAACAACAACAACAACAACAACAACAACAACAACAACAACAACAACAACAACAACAACAACAACAACAACAACAACAACAACAACAACAACAACAACAACAACAACAACAACAACAACAACAACAACAACAACAACAACAACAACAACAACAACAACAACAACAACAACAACAACAACAACAACAACAACAACAACAACAACAACAACAACAACAACAACAACAACAACAACAACAACAACAACAACAACAACAACAACAACAACAACAACAACAACAACAACAACAACAACAACAACAACAACAACAACAACAACAACAACAACAACAACAACAACAACAACAACAACAACAACAACAACAACAACAACAACAACAACAACAACAACAACAACAACAACAACAACAACAACAACAACAACAACAACAACAACAACAACAACAACAACAACAACAACAACAACAACAACAACAACAACAACAACAACAACAACAACAACAACAACAACAACAACAACAACAACAACAACAACAACAACAACAACAACAACAACAACGACAACAACAACAACAACAACAACAACAACAACAACAACAACAACAACAACAACAACAACAACAACAACAACAACAACAACAACAACAACAACAACAACAACAACAACAACAACAACAACAACAACAACAACAACAACAACAACAACAACAACAACAACAACAACAACAACAACAACAACAACAACAACAACAACAACAACAACAACAACAACAACAACAACAACAACAACAACAACAACAACAACAACAACAACAACAACAACAACAACAACAACAACAACAACAACAACAACAACAACAACAACAACAACAACAACAACAACAACAACAACAACAACAACAACAACAACAACAACAACAACAACAACAACAACAACAACAACAACAACAACAACAACAACAACAACAACAACAACAACAACAACAACAACAACAACAACAACAACAACAACAACAACAACAACAACAACAACAACAACAACAACAACAACAACAACAACAACAACAACAACAACAACAACAACAACAACAACAACAACAACAACAACAACAACAACAACAACAACAACAACAACAACAACAACAACAACAACAACAACAACAACAACAACAACAACAACAACAACAACAACAACAACAACAACAACAACAACAACAACAACAACAACAACAACAACAACAACAACAACAACAACAACAACAACAACAACAACAACAACAACAACAACAACAACAACAACAACAACAACAACAACAACAACAACAACAACAACAACAACAACAACAACAACAACAACAACAACAACAACAACAACAACAACAACAACAACAACAACAACAACAACAACAACAACAACAACAACAACAACAACAACAACAACAACAACAACAACAACAACAACAACAACAACAACAACAACAACAACAACAACAACAACAACAACAACAACAACAACAACAATGGCTCGTTACATCAATTAGAGGCGACGATGGCAGGGTACGAGTTGTGGAAGTCAAGACAAGGTCGGGCGTGTTAAAGCGAGCTGTGCAGAAATTGGCAAACCTACCTATGGAATGTTGAACCACCTGCGATGCTGCAGTGCCTTCAACAGGGGGTGAATGTTGGAGCACCCTGCACCAAATGTCACTCGATGATGTAAAACCAATAAATTCACCACAACACACTATAGTTTCCACTCAATAGAGCCCACTATATAAGGGAAGCAAATAAAATTTTAATGAAGTTGAAACTTAGCTACTGAATTTAGTCGTTGTTGATTTGTTGAAGACTTTTTTCAGAGTTATTTAACTTCATTCAAAACGTAAAACGCTTCCGCTTATTTGGTTTTCCAAAAATTTTTTTGAAATGGATTAAGTCGTGTCTTTGTGGACGTACACAATTTGTTCGCCTAGACAATAAATTGTCTGGTGCTATCGAGGTTACTTCGGGTGTTCCCCAAGGAAGCCATCTTGGACCTCTCCTATTCCTGTTATTTGTCAATGATATTCCTGATGTTTTCATATATTCCAATTGTCTGATGTATGCTGATGACTTAAAACTGTTTTATGTTGTGAAAGATATATCTGACTGTTTAAAATTACAAAAGGATCTGTTCAATCTTTCTGTGTTGTGTGAAAGGAACACTTTACATTTTGTCGTCGCTTGTCACCATTAAACTTTCAATATAATATAAATGATATACCTCTTGCTAAAATTTCTGACAAAAAAGATTTAGGTGTCATATTTGATGCAAAGTTTAGTTTTAATAGCCATGTAGACTACATTGTAGCTAAATCCAGTTCTAGGTTAGGTTTTATAACTGGAAACTCAAAAGAATTTAAAGATCCTTTTACAATTAAACGTTTGTACCTCTCTTATGTAAGATCAGCCCTGGAATATTGCTCTCTTATTTGGAACCCTTTTTATTCCATTCATTCTAAAAGGATAGAAAATGTTCAAAAACGTCTTCCCAGATACTTATTTCATCTACTACGATGGAATCTTTGGTTTACCAAGTCTGGAAATGCGTCGAAAATATTTTGATATCATGTTTATTAGAGATATTTTGAACTATAAAATTAATTGCCCTGTTTTACTAGATTTGATTGGCTTTAATTGCCCGGCACATATCTTGAGAACTTATAACACCTTTTATGTTCCCCGCCACAGGGTTAATTATGGTCTAAATGAACCGATCTCACGTTGCTTAAGGCAGACCAACTCAGTATCTACTAACAATAAATTTGATTTCTTCCAATTTTAAACAGATATACTTTCAAAACTTATTTATTAGCTAAATTAGAATTCGGAAAATGATTATTGTAATTTATTATTTGTTATTAAGCTTTAATTTGTAGGTATAGTAGTCTGTAAGGAGTTTCAAACTCAAATTGACGAATAAATATTAAATAAATAAATAAAACACAATTTATTCTCATCCAAAGTTATCATTTGTATCCACTTAACTATGTCTCTAAGTCGAAATGTCATATTTTATTTGATTTAATTTTGTTCCGCAATGGTTAAACGAGTCAATTTCATCGATTAATTTTCTTTTTCATAGACGTACGGCGGCGTTATACTTATCTGTGTTTCTGTAACATGATACACTGAATGGGCATGCGACCAAATTATTACTTTGTGACTATGCTATGACTGTTATGACATATTTGTGTTTGAAAATATTTCAGGAACATCGGTTGACGGTTGTGCTTGACAATGAATTTTATTGAACGATAGATAGGTGTGAGTATTGATTGATAAACTACATTTTAAACTAAAACTAAAATTGTGATTTTCATAATTCAAATAATATTTTTTCTCATAACAAAAACTGAATAAAGAAATTCAAACTGAAAATAAATATTGAATATCCAAATGTGCTTGCCGATCTTGAAAAAAATGTTCAAGAAACAGAAAAATCCTCGGCAGTAAAAAATTTAATTTAATTATAATTTATAATGTTAAGTGTATGTGTATATGAATTATAATATAATTTTTTTAACCCACAATTTGGTATGAGATTATTAAAATTAATTATCAGCATTTAATAAAAGAAAGAAAAAACATCAATTAAGTTAGTAACTTAAATTAGTAATGATTAGTAATGAATAAAGCTTGAGTGTTGCCATTGAAGCACTCTCTAAAAATTGAGTTAATTATTATATAATACTAAACAATACAAATTTTACGAAACAATTTTTCCCTTAAATTGATTAATTGATAACACTTATCAAAACTGAATTTAAATAGAAAATCTTAAGAGAAAAAGCCCCCATACATTTTTTTAATAATTCCATCAGAAGAGCTTTCTATAAAAGCTGTCACTTGTGCCATAAGGAAGAGACATATGAATGTAATTTTCTTCGTGCTATAAATTGAATCTTTTGAATGCACACGTTGAACATTTGAACCACCTTATATTAGATATAATCTTTTAAACCATATTGATATATAAATATAAAACTGAACATAAAACTAAATTTTAGAGTTGTTTTAAGTTTTCAAGTTTTTTAGTTTTTTCAACTGTTCCATATTTCGTTAGCATATTATTAAACTTATAGTTGTGAGAACAACATAAGAATAGTCAAGTAAAGAAAGGTAAAAACTACTCTAAAAGCTTGTTTAGTCTTAAACGAACTCTGTATTCGCCTCTTTAGGGCAACAATTCGTTATGTTTTATTGCGACCAAATGTTAGCTATTTGTACCCAATTTGTAAGTACAACTTAAACTTGTTTCTTTATTTTTTTTCTTTTCAGAGCTGTAAAGTTTACATCGAAATTGTTTGGTCGCGCTTTATCAAAACGAATAAAAGCCACAATATTGTATGCAACGGAAACAGGAAAATCTGAGCATTATTCAAAAACGCTTTGTGAAATTCTAGGACATGCTTTTAATGCACAAGTAAGATGTTCTCTTAACCTTATAAAATTGTTAAGGTTTTTACCTGCATGTTGCCAGTTTCCTTTTTTTTTTTTTTACCTACATGACATCCTAGTTTGACAGGATTAAAACTAAGGTGTTTCGACCGGCCCGCTAAAGCCACCAGACGTATTATGTGCATGTGCAGTCTAGTCGAGTGTCATCGTCGCGCAGATGTGCTGCTTATTTTTCTGATTGATTTAACCCAAAAAAAGCAAACTGAAACTGAAACAAAATTAAAATAAAATTAAAACCCAAATAAAAATTAATTCAGTGCCTTCCTCACTCCGTAGAGCCTTTATCAAAGAGAATGCTACTCTCGCTACCACCCCAATCCATCAAAAAAAAAACCTAAACTCGCGAGTAACAAAGAACAATTTCCAAACTGAAATTTCAAATTAATATTTATACACAGAACTTGTAGCATAGATGACAGTGGCATTGATTATTGCAACACAGAAAATAAATTGCACGACTGGATCGCACGTACTTGGTCATATGTGCGGTCAAATTGCAGAATAAAATTAAAAAAAAAAATAAAGTGAACATCAAAGCATTTATTCGATTTTTGTGACTTTTGATTGTTCGAATAAAGTACGTTAAACTGTATTGGGTAAAATAATTTAAACGCCATTTTATTTCCTTAGGAAATGTAAAAAAGTGTGAATTTTTTTTTTCAAAATTGTAGGCGCCGTTTTTAAATAAAATGGTTTTTTTAACAACTTTTTTTTTAAATAAAAAAATAATTCAAGAATGCAAACTTAAGCACAAAAATAACGTTCATTTAAAAACAAAATTAAAAAAAAATCCACCTACTCGTTTTTAAAATATTGATTTTCAAAATTTATTGATTTTTCAAAAAAAAAAAAATTTTTTTAATAATTAAAAATACAAAATAAAAGTTTTCGAAAAAAAATTAATGCAAAATTACTTAGGCTGCCTACATCTTCTTGAATATCAATTTTGATTGTAATCGGATCACTAGTTTTCAAGAAAGTCGTAGAAAAAAAACCGCTCCTATGGGAGGTACCGTTTTTAGCCCACCATATTAATTTTTTTGTTTACCAAAACATAATGCTTAATTACAGTAGTACACTGATTTTTGTTCATAGAAATTGTTGGAGCCGTTTTCGAGAAAAATAAGCTTTAACATAACGGTTATATGACAGTTACCGTTAATTTTTGAGCTAAAAAAAATTCTGTAGAATGTCTGTCTGACTGTCTGTCTGTCTTTACGGATGTATTTTGGACTTTAGCCGAATCGGTTGCTCTAATTGTCTTCAAATTTAGAACTTAAGGTTATTTTGACATTGTACCTATCTATGAGGGATATCATGAAGGCTTCTTCAAGCCGAAAAAAGAATGCTGGCTAAAGAGCCAATCTGTTCCAATAATTTATATTTTAAACACAGGCTAGAGAGCCGAGTTGTCTGTTTTGAAGTTTAGATCAAGAGTCCCTTTATTCGATAATTATAAGCCAATTTATACAAAATTAATTCTTACACACTATGGATTTAAATCTACACACATATTCTATACAAATAACTAGAAATCGTTATATCTATCAACCAAAACACTGCTTACTAGTGTTTAGCTGTCAAACCAACTAGACGTTTCTTTATCTTTCTCTTTGCTTTGCTACCGACTAAATGGCTTTAAATTGTTTTAAATGTGACAAAACTATAAAATCTAATAAAAACAGTATTGCATGCGGAATTTGCCTATTAAATTTCCATATATCATGTGCTGAAATCTGCGAAAATATATTGAAATTAATTCGATCTAATTCTAATTCGTATTGGAAATTTGATATGTGCCAAACGTATTCGTTCCCTATGTGTATGCAAGTCTCAATAAATAATCTAAAATCTGAGCTCTCAGAGTTAAAAACAAAATTCTAAAACGAAAAAATTTCTTTAAATAAGGAGAGCAATAAGTGCATTAAACTAAAATCCAATACAATTACAAATACTCCGAAACTTGATACCGGTAGAATCACCCGCGCAAATAAAACCAAGTGCAATGACTCTTCCAATCCACCGAACTTATTAACACAAAAGTCGAGAGTACATATTTCTTCGTCTCCTAATGCGATTGCAAGAACAAATATAAAAAAACATAAACAAGTCTGCCCTTTCCCCTCTTTTAAATAATGTACAAAAAAACAGTTAAGTTGAGGTAAAGAAGAACACAAAAACTATAACCAAAAACAATGATGACAATGTCTCTCATACAAGAGATAAAATAACTGCCCAGTTCGATGCTATTGTTTTAGGTGGAGAGGGGGAAGTGAATGCGTTGGTTGATCATCGTCAAGAGGTTGCAGAATTACATCCCACAGCTGAAGTTGAAATAACAAATGTTGTTGTAAATGGCAATGCAAATGATTTCTCTGCGGCTGATGTTAGTGGATCCAAGAGTATTCTCTGCAACAGTCGTTCTACATATAATAGAATTTGTCGCGAAAAAACTTAAATGGTTTCATTTATCAAACTTTCTGTCAACAACGACTTTCCAAGCCCTCATTGAGTATACTGTTGTTAAGCTAAAAATATAGACGAATCTCGGATTGCTTGCTATAAATTGACAGGGAATCAAGATATCGAGAAGCTAAGAAATAGGAGTTCCTGTAGAGTGTGAATTTGTCGATCGAAGTTTCTGGCCGGAAGGCGTACGAGTCAGACATTTTACACACAACAAAAAAAAAATTTTAAGCCCTTACATTCTATCGACAATTTAACGTAGCTGTGAATATTGTACCCAAACACTCTCCAATACTATATAATGATGACGATAATACATTTCGTATTTATAATCAAAACACTGGAGTGATGAGGACGTTTTCTGTTTTCCTGTTTATGCTCTAACTGAGACATGGCTGACCCAAGGAATATTTTCTCAGGAACTTTTCCCAAGCAACTACCATGTATACAGAAGAGATTGATATTCTGATTGTGAAAATAGAGGTGGAGGCGTACTTTTATCAGTGAGCTCTAAGTTAATAACCTTTCAAATATCTTTATTAAATGAAAATATTGAATAAATTTGTGTACAAATTGAATTACCTGTTGCATTACAAAGTTTATTTATCTTTGTGTCATATATACCTCCTGGTAGCAGTTTAATTACTTATTTATTACATTTGCAAAATATAAATAAAGTTTTTGATGAGCTTGATGCAAATTCTTATTTAATTATATTAAAAGATTTCAATCTTTCTCAAATAAAAATTGGGCTTATTCTGATGAGGACAAAAGCTTATATCCGTCTAATGTTTCTACTAAAATTGAACGTGAGACTGTAGATTTACGTTTATCTATGAATGTTAACCAAATAAACTGTATAAAAAATGAAAATGAGAGAATTCTCGATCAAGTGCTTATTAATAATGAGTCAGAAGCTGTAGTTGATAAAATAATTGAACCTTTTGTAAACAATTCTGTACACTATAAAGCTTTAGCGATTCAGTTTAATTTTTTGTTCTTTGATAAACTTAATTTTAATATAGATGAAACTATAGTAGAATATGATTATGTAAAGGCTGATAATGTTGCTTTAAATACATTTTTTCAAGAGGTGTACTAGAACATTTTGTTTGTATCTAATGATTTAAAATTTTGTTTTGAAACTCTAATAGAAAAAATTTAGGAAGCTAAAATTGGATTGGTACCTCAAAAAATGAAAAAAGTTAACGGGAGACCAATCTGGTTCAATAAACGTCTTTGCAATCTAAAGAACAAAATGATAAAGGCTCAAAAACAATACCGATCTAATCAAGCTTATAAGGGCAAGTTCATACAAATTCGAAAGGAATATGAAAGTTTAAAAAGGTTTTTATATAGTCAATACTTATTGCGCTTGGAATAAAAAATCAAAACCAATGCAAAAGCTTTTTTGTTGTTTTTAAACTGAAAAAGACAATACCGGTTTATATGAGGATAAAGTCACAAGTGATAAACTTGAAATATTTAATTTATTTGCTGATTTTTTTCAGTCCAACTTTATTCTCGAAAACCCAAAGCTACAAAATAATCTTAATATTCAAACAATAACAAGCCTAGGAAGTATTACTTTAACTGAAAAAGAGGCTTAAGATGAACTTTCGTCTCTAGATGGAAACAAGAATGAAGATTCTGTTAAGATATGTCTCTTATTTTTGAAAATGTGCAAAGATAGTTTAAGCACACCATTAAGGAAGTTATTCAATATACCGCTAGCACAAGGATTATTTGTTGATGAATGGAAATCTTCAGTCATAACTCCAATACATAAAGCAGGTTCAAAACAAAACATAGCTAGCTACAGACCCATTTTAAAGCTGCAAACGATCCCACACATTTTTGAACTGAGAGTCAAAAAACATTATTATGAAAACATAAAACGTGGTATCTCTGAAAACCAACAGGGATTTATTAGTAGCAGGTCAACTTATACAAACTTATGTCTTTCCTCGCAGTTTTGTTCAAAGGGAATGGAACGTGGTGGTCAAGTAGATGCAATTTATACGGATTTATCGAAAGCCTTTCACCGGGTTCAACATGTTATTTTGATAGATAAATTAAAAGCTCTTGGGTTAACATCAGGTACCTTAAGGTGGTTTGAGCAGTATCTCACTAATCGAACACAGTATGTTAACATTGGTGGACATTTTTCAAAACAGATTAAAAAACATTACATTACATTACATATTGATCTGCTCCGTAGATAAATCTACGAAGCAGAGACACCTATGAGCACTGGCTGCTGAGGCCATCGGCCCAGTGATTAAAAAAATTTTGGGAGTTCCTCAAGAAAGCCTCCTTGGACCTCTCTTTTTCGATCTGTTTATTATTGATCTTCCGTCTTGGGTGAACCACTCTGGTAACTTGCTGTTTGCAGATGACTTTAAAATGTTTAGGCTTATAAAGTCGATCGATGGCTGTAACCTCCTTCAACAAGACATCAATAAAGTTTCTAAGTGGTGTGAAGAAAACTGCTAAGATATGAATATCTGCAAGCAGATTACTTTCACAAGATCTTTAAAAGCCATACGATTTCAGTATAAAATTAATGGAAATGAACCAGAGAGAGTCCACAAAATTAAAGATTCGGATGTTATCTTTGATAAAAAATTAAGGTTTAAAAATCATTATGATTATATAATATCGAAAGGTAATAAATTGCTTGGTTTTCTAAAGAGAAACTCAAAGGATTTTAATGAACCATGCGGGTCAAATCGTTACATATAAGTTTAGCGAGGTCAAATCTTGAGTATGCTTGTTGTATTTGGAATCCGACTTATAATGTTAGCATACATAGAATTGAAGCGGTCCAGCGCAAATTCTCGCGGTATGCCCTTAGAAAGCTAAATTGGGTCGATAATGTTATGCCTTCATACGAACAAAGATGCGTTCTGTTAGGCATCCAAACTCTAGAATCAAGGCGTAAACAATATCTTGTTATGTTGGCAAGAGATGTTTTATGTTCCCATATAGATTGTTCTCCCTACTTGCATTGTATCCAATTTTTGCTCCCTCAAGAACTTTGAGAGAAAGAAAAATGTTTTTTTATGTTCTACGATTTTATACAAATAATGGTAAAAGTGACCCAGTTTCCAGCTCCTGTATATTATTTAACTCAGTTTATGACTTAATCGACCTACATTTAAGTAGAAATTTATTTAAAAAAGCGTTGATGCTAGTCATATTTTAATAAATTATGTACTAATAGAATTGAATAAATTCATATAAAGCTAATTTTGTTAATGGAAAGGAAGCATGAGCATGAGCAAATTTTCAAGTATTTTTAAAAGGTACGTTTGCTTTTTAAGAATTTGATCATATTGTATGATATGTATCTTGCATTAAAAAAGAGATGACAGATGACACTCTAAGCTTTGGGTCTAACTGAAATTGTTTTTGTCTTTTTGTTAGATATATGTATCTACTAAAAGTAATTTTATCGTAAAAGTGGTTTAATTTTTTCTCTAAAAGGATCCATTTAATTCTTTAATCTTTAAATAAAACAATTTGAACGTTAACATTGATTCCTGAAATGTTCAAAGCTTGGTGTGTTTTCCTGAAAAAAACACTACATAACCGACCACTTTACTAATTTTTTTTTGTTATGGCAGCAGGTAAATAAATAAATTATTTGTACTTTTGATTTCTATAGGAATGAACATGAAATTCAAAAAGCCCAGCATAGACACCTGTAATAGATGTGACACATTAAAAGCAAAACTAGAGATTGCAAAACGTGAAAATGCTGAAGAGCTTGCAACCTTTCAAGGCGAATTGGACCATCATCATTACATGGCGGAATTAGCATACGATTCTAAAAGGGAAGATAAAATGATGGCCAAAGAAAATTGTGAAATTATGGGTTTCGCATTTGACCTTCAGCAGTGCTTACCGACACCCTATCTTCGAAATTCCATAAGCTCCTACAAACGGCAACTATGGACATACAATCTAACGGTACATAACTTTTCCACTAATACCCCATATTGCTTCATGTGGCACGAGGATATGGCTAAGCGAGGAGGCAATGAAATTGCATCATGTTTAATGAAGCATATACAAAATGTTATCGCCCATAATCAAGTAAGTCATTTGGTTTTTTACAGTGACTCTTGCAGCGGACAAAATAAGAACTCATATGTAAGCACAATGTTTCTAACTTTATTGCTAAACAACAACATGATTGAAACTATTGATCATAAATTCCTCGAGTCTGGTCACACTCACATGGAGTGTGACGTTGATCACGCTCTTATTGAAAGGAAAAAACCGGACACAAGTCCGAATTCACCATCCTCACGACTGGTATAATTTTGTACGAACCGTAGGTTCAAAACAAATATTTAATGTCATAGAAATGCAGAGTGGAGACTTTTTCGATTTCAGTTCTGTTGCTAAGTCAAAATTCCTCTGGAGGACCCGAGATGAAGAATCTAACCACTTTGTTTGGAATAAAGTAAGGTCGTTAAGATATAATAAAAATATGTTTGGCAAGATTCAGTACAAAACAAACCTTGACAAAAATCAACCATTTTCAACTCAATTCAATGTTACGAAACGGGGGGTCAACCTAATTAAATTGAGTGACATCCCCAAGGCACCACCAAAAAATTTGATAAAATCAAAGAAAAAAAATTATCTTAGAAGCTTGTTTCCATTTATCGAAGTTGAATTTCATGAATTTTATAATAATTTGGAAACGGAAAATGCATGTGATATTCATCCTGACTTAGTGGACCAGGATGAAAATGATGAGATTTAAGACTTCCTAAAATGTTTTTTTTTTTAATATAATTTTATGTTATACCTACTGTGAATTACCTGTTTTTTTATTAAGTTTTGTTTTCTTCTTTTAATTGTGAATTAATAATCTTAAAAATACTTTAAATTGATTGGAGTCAAAAAATTGATTTTCAAAAAACAGCTTATCTTATTTAAGAAAAAAATTCATTAATTATTCATTTTGCAATAACAGCTTAAGGGACATAGGTAAGCAATAAAAGCTAAAACACAATTTGGAAAAACAACTTTAAAAAAGTTTTTTTGCAATAAATTTCGGAATAAGGATTTTAGAATTACAGAAAACTGTGCATGCGATTCTGGTTGAAGCCTTTTACTGGAATTTGAAAAAGATTTGTTGTTTAAATGCATCAGTTTTTTCCAGATTCAAAAATTTGTTTCGAAGAACAATAACCAACAATCATAGTTTTGGACCTAAGCGATTTTTGGTTGTGGCCACAGAATTTGCTTATACTTATAACTTCGATTGCCTTGTACTTGTCTCTGTGAACCATGAGCAATTCTATGCGCACTGGAGTCAGATTTCTTTTTTCTTAAATATAAGCTCATATAACCCATTTGTTCCTTCGACAGTTCTATTTTTAATTTGTATATCTTTGCCGATAGACTTTTTCTTTTTTGGGTATTAATACTACCATCATAAAAAACAAGTTAATCAACAACAGAAGTATTGGGGGCTTCGCTGCTTTGTATTTTTTTGTTCGTAATGTATCAGTGGTTTTAATTAGTTCTTTTGTTACTTTAACATCGACATTCACCATAAAGTCAGAATAATTTTTTTCTTACAGAGACTTGTGGTAAATAAGTTTCGAAGTTGTTGAAAAAATCGACATTTTGTGGCGGATGCAATAGATAAAGGGACACAAGTCTATGTTAAAACATCAACTTTATTACTGTAGTTGCTTGAATTTGGATTTCCTTTATAAAAAAATCTTCTACATCTTTGTATCCTTGCTTGAGGAAAATAGTGAAAGGTAGTTTAAAATGTTCTTTATTATTACGCATATAATTAATTAAAATATACTAATGAAATCACCTATCATTTGTATGCATAATAAATTGCACGACTGGATCGCACGTACTTGTTCTTATGTGAGGTCACAGCTTCGAATAAAATTTGAAAAATATTAAGGGGACTTCAAAGTTCTTATTCGATTTTTCCGACTTTTGATTGAAAACTGTTTTCATAGGGAAAAAATTAAACGCCATTTATTTCTTCAAAAAATGTGAAAAAGAGTGATTTAAAAATAATTCAAGAATGCAAACTTAAACACAAAAATTACTTACATTTAACAATAAAATTATAAAAAAAACATTATATACCCGTTTTCAAAACATCGAATATACAAACAAATTTTTTGAAGTGAAACTTCTTTACGCGCATGAGGGTAAATTACTTACGAATGAAACGGAACTAGTGACACATAAGTGTGCAACGTTTTTGTCTAAGAATAGGTAGAGAGCGATTGAGGGAGCACGAGAAAGGGCGAACGTAGCATGAAGCACATAGCCATGGATCAAGCAAGTGAGTAAACGCAGATCTATTTTATTTATTTGCATTATCATATCATAAGTATGTATACAGTGTTAAGAGTGAGTTAAATTTATAAATAAATAATTTGTGATTAATTTGTAAATCGTCCTATACTAAGCAGTTATTCAGAGTAAGTAATATAATTGTTATCTTTTTGTTTATATACAATTTCTTATGTTAATTCGTTTGAAGGTTAGGAAATTTTAGTATTTACAAAAAAACAAGTTACATTTTAATTTACAATTCGTCATTTGAACCGATTGAGAGAGAGTAAGAACGTAGCATGAAGCACATAGCCATGGAGCGATAATAGGGAGCAAGCAAGTGAGTTAACGCAGATCTGTTTTATTTATTTACATTGTCATTAGTTTGCATACGGTGTGTAGAGTGAACGACTTGAATTTATAAATAAATAAAAAATAAAAAAAGAAGTTTCACTCTGACATTATATTACTTACTCTGGATAACTGCTTAGTATAGGATGATTTTCAAATTTATCACAAATTATTTATTTATAAATTTAACTAATAATAATGCAAACAAATAAAACAGATCTGCGTTTACTCACTCGCTTGATCCATGGCTATGTGCTTCATGTTCGCTTTTTCTCACTCTCCCTCGATCGGTCTCAATCGCTCTCTACCTATTCTTAGACAAAAACGTTGCACATTTCCGTGTCACTAGTTCCGTTTCATCCGTAAGAAATTTACCCTCAATCGCAAGTTTCACTTCAAAAGTTTTTCGAAAATATTTTTAAGTTGAATTGGTTTGGCTATCTACATCTTCCTGAATATCAAATTTGATTGTAATAGGTTAAGCAGTTCTCGAGAAAGTCGAAGAAAAATAATGGCTCTATAGGGGGTACCGTTATAGAACAAATTTCGAAAAATTCATTCTAACTGAAAGATATATTGTTGTAAAAAATAGCATCCTGAAAGTTTTATCAAATCGTTGGAGCCATTTTCGAGAAAATCAAAATGAAAGATTATTGTGAATGTACCTTTTTCTATTTTCATCTTTTTTTATCAACGCTCGTACTTATAACATCATGATTTATACCAATGCGTTCTCTTTTATATATCATTATTGTCTTGATACTTAACTTTATACTTTTTTATAAGTCAGTCTAAAATAAATTCTTGAAATGAACCGTTTGCTTTTTATTTGGGACTCATCAAATACATATTTCCTTCGATGATGATAAATACAAAATATCCTTCCGATTGTTACTTTTCACGATCTACAATAAAAAAATATCCCATTTCCTATTCATAATAATTAACTTCTGCTCTGCCCTAAAAAAATCCCACCTACTCTTATCTTTAATGATCACTCATTTCACATAAAGAAGATCACACACAATCCACAATACGCAAAGTTACCTGCCTAAAGCCAACATATCGATGTCACATGTCAGTCAAATTAAAAACCAACAACACCACAACACCACCTGAACAATATCCGGTTTACTCAGTGATCGTTTCGTAAGATTTAATTATTTGTGTTTTTTCAAATGTGTTCTGTCATAAATAAAAATAATGCAAATAAATAAAACAGATCTGCGTTTACTCACTCGCTTGCTCCCTACTCTCGCTCCATGGCTATGTGCTAGTGCTTCATGCTACGTTTGCCCGTTCGCACTCTCTCTCAATCTGTCTCAATCGTTCTCTACCTATTCTTAGACAAAAACGTTGCACATTTCCGTGTCACTACTTCCGTTTCATCCGTAAGAAATTTACCCTCATGCGCCTAAAGAAGTTTCACTTCAAAAACCTAAACAAAATTAAAAAAGTCTTCCGTAGAATGTCAAAATAACCAAGTTCTAAATTTGCAGACGATTGGTTCTTCGTTTTTGTTTGTAGCTTTCCTTTGAATAATATTAATACCAAAATTATTTTTATTATATGTTAATCTACATAAATTCATTGCTACTTTAATAAAGAATAATAGTTGGTTCAAAAGACATCCGTAAAGACAGACAAAAAACATTTTTCCAGTAACTTAAATATGTTTCTCTATCATCGTTATGTCATGTTTGATTGTTATCTCAAAATTTTTAATCAGCACGAATGCATAATTGGCATTATAGTACCTATAATGGAAGACGAACACAATCCCGAAAACCAAAATCCCGAAACCCTAAAATCCTCAAAACCTAAACCCCCGAAAACCCAAAAAAACGAAATTTTTCAATCCCGAGAATCCAAAATTCAGAAATTCCAGGGCCTAAAGCCCAGAAAATGAAACTAAAATTTTTTTTATAATGTAATAAAGCAGTCAAAAATTTACTTAATAAAGTGAACTAAATAAGAAATTAAATTTAATTAACTAAATTTTATTAAAATTTTCAATTAATATAAATATGATTGGCGTAACTATATTTTTCTTTGGCTTCGAATTTTGAGAGGTTACCTATGTGTTTGAGATTGTTCGATCAAAATTTGGGTATCTACAACTCAGCCATTTTTTAAGAATGCCATTCCATGACTGTCAAAAATATAAAGGCAAACCTTGAACCGTTGTATTTTTCTGTTTCAATATGTTTAAGATAATAGGAGTATTCAGGATCTTGTGAAATTGCAAAATTATACTTTTGTTTTGCAGACCGTGAACGCACTTTTTTCTAGAATTTTGCAATATCCCTATTGGGAGCCTTTACATTGGTAACTTTCACATTTATATCCTTCGGGTTGGATTCATTACCTTTGTTTGAATTAATGGTAAAAAAACAAAAAACATATAGCTGATTAAAGAACATATGGAAACAGAGAGAAAACCCGAAGGTATCATACAATTTGTTGGATACTTTTATGTCTGAAGGTACATGTGATGAAAAGCTGACAGTGTTTCTCTTTTGCGTTGAATTTTGAGAGGTAACCTATAGGGTAGAGTCGCCCCCTAAGGATTTTTCCTCATCAAATATAGCACTGTGACCACAAATACTAACATTTTCGAATAATTCTTGAAATAAATTGTTCTTTATTTATTTTTTCATCAGTGAAAGAAAAAAAAAGTCAATTATTTTTACCAAACAAATATTTATTTGGATTTTTATAAGAAAAAGTCAATTTTTCCAACAGCCGGCCCCTTGTTTCCTATTTGCGACCAGCTCATGTCCCATCTTCGGCCACCCAGTAAATAAAGGCATTAATTGTGTAATACATTTTATTCAAAGGTTTTATTATTGAAAAGTTTAGAAAAAATAAAATTAAAAAAATAAATACAAAAAAATATTAAATTATTTTTTCCAATTTTCTAACTCAAACAGTAAAACACAAAAACAAAAAAATTATATAGGTACATAAAGAAACTAAAAAATAAATAAAAATAGCTTTTCCATTTTTCTGTCTTAAAAAATAAAAAACAATAACAAAAAAATCCTTAAATTTAATTCAGCTCAGAACATATTTTAAAAATAATATCATAGATAAATTGTAAGTACTTTTTAATACAATAAAGTTTTTTTTTAAACTGTGTTAAGAAAACATTTTGGACGTTTCAATATTACGCTTTGAACATATAAAATCTTTGACCTCAACATCTTCAAGGCATGGTGGACAAATTTAAGATGAAACCTACTAAATCTACTACCAAGATCACCAAGATTAGAACTGCTGCAAGCATCACCACCAATATCGGAAACGCTATTGCCAGAATTCAAATTTTCTAACGTAATTTTGATGCATTTTGAGTAGTCCACGACATATGGATCAAATGGAAATATTCCACATTTTTTGGAGGCATTTTGGATGATGGTCATCCTATCCTTGTAATTCAGGAGTTCGTCCAAAACGTCACAAAAATTCTCCTTATTCATTGTGCTGCCGTGGTTTCCCGAACGTTTTCGCCATTCGTTCAAAATATTTTTGTAGTCAGACTTCAGTCCTTTAAAAGCCCCTACATCCGCTGGCTGAAGGATATGAGTGGTGTTTCTAGGAAGTGCATACAATATTATGTCACTAAGCTCAAAGTGACATGTGAGAACCGTGTCCATCAACAAAAAATAAAACTGGACGTTGAACATTATTGTTTGAAATCCATGCGTTCAGACCATTTTTAACATACTGAAGAAAAGTTTCTCCCCGCATCCATCCACTATCCGTTTTGCCGAAAACCCAGTCAGGTTTCTTATTTTGGACTGATTTCAGCTAACTAGGCGATCTCTTGTAAGGCAAAACAACCATAGGAGGCAGCTTCTTCTGAGAAAGTCATCAGCACAGTCAAATTTTCTTTTTCATTTGCTGCCTTGATTTCATGTCAAATTTTGATTCCTTTTGGGGCAATGACATTTCCAGTTTTTGGAGCCATACTGAATCCCGTTTCATCTGCGTTAAAAATTCTTGAGAAATCCTCAAGAATATCTAAAGCATCTTCTTGGGCTAGGAATTCCTTAAGCTCTTCAAACCATTTCCTTATCCCTTTCTCTGGCTTAGATCGGGATTGCGGCACATGAATCTGTAGTACCATTTCTTCCCGGGTTTGTTGTCTTTGAAAGGAGTTTTGCGCCCTTCTTCTTAGAGAATAGCTTAAACCGTTCTCAAAAGGTTTTCAGAGATTTGTAGAAAGCCACATTTAGCTAGATTTACAAGCCAGTTTTTTTATTTTTTGATCTTCCTCTGCAGACAGCACAGGGCAGGGACCGAATTTTCCAAGGTTATCCGCGGTTCTGTTGTGCACTCGGTCCTGAAGGATCGTCCTTCGCATCTTGAACCTTCTTTCTCCGGCCGGGGCTGGCCGACAATAGGCAACCACGTGTATTTTTGTGTCCTATTTCCGGCCCCCTTAAAATCAAGAATAAATACAACAAATTTTGACCTTAAATAGCTGTTTTTAAAAAAAAATAATATATTTTTTAAGAAAAACAACACTCGAAAACACTTACCCACAAAATTTGCACTCTAAACACTAATTTCGACAGCAATTTCACTAACGATTTTGACACTTATTCACAAAACAACCTTCCCGAACTACAACACGACGCAAATGTGCTATTTTCTCTCGACAGAGCAGACGGAACCATCATTTTGACAGAATTTGAGAGAAGTTTAAGAGAACAATTTAAAAACAATAGGGTTTGGGTATAGTTAAAGTGCAATTGTGTAGCAAAATTATAGCCATATATTTTGTTTTTGTTGTTGGAGTTTTCACCTGTTTGTGAATACCCCTAATATTATTATTTAAGGCAGATAGAATTATATTACATTAATAATCAAAATCTTAGTTAATCGTAGCTTGCAAATGTTTTTTTTTTTTAACTGTTAGCTACATATTAAAATAAAAAAATAAAAATAAAATTTGAACTTTTTAACAACGGGTTTCGGACTTTGCGTCCATCATCGTCATCGGGCTTTTTAAATACTTTTGTTTGCTGTCTTTCTCTTTGTTTATTTATTTAGTTGGTTTTGGTTTAGTTGCTTTGTGTTGTGTTCCTTTAACTTCTATATTTAGTTTGGTATTTTATTGCGGTGTCGTATAGTACGTATTTTTAATTGTCCGATTCTACCTTATATGCCTTATAAATATATGCAGAATTATTCAATTGTGGTCATTATTTTTCCTTTTTTGCATGAGTAGATATTAGAGTATTACATTGGATTCAAGATGCTGTAATAATAATTGTCGTTATTTAAATGTAATGGGAAATTGAATTTTGTGTTTTGTAAATTTTATCGCAGTCGTTACATATGGATTATATATATACCAGAGTGTACATATTTCTATTTTTCTATTTTGTTTTGGTCTTGAGATTTGTTGAATGTTAATTTAAACGCTCATATCACGTTAACCGCTTGTGATAATTATGCAATTGCGCAGGAGAAATCGATCCGAAAAGTAACTAACATCAATACAAACATGATGTATGTAAGTATGGTTGGCTTTCATCAGAGAAGAAAATTAGCTTTTGTTAATTTTGGTTTATATGGGAGCGGAGGTGTCGCGGGTAGATTTAAAGGGTGCCAAAAGCTTGTGAATTTATTCAAGAGTCATAATTACAATAAAAATTGATCATAATTCGAGTTGAAAAAAGAAATGAGGAGCAAATCTGAAGATTTTGGCACTTCTTAGGGAAATTTGAAAAATTACCTTTTTTCGAATCGTCATATCTTGGTAGCAAATTAAAAAACAAATATATTTGAATAGTCAATATTGAAGGAAATTGTATGCTCTACAAAATATTTCTAAATGTTTTTAACGTAGGACGTAAGCAAAAAAAGTTATTAGAAAAACCCAAAAAAGGTCGAACATTTTGCAATTCCCCTTCGTTGCATTTTTTGCACTAGTCCCAAGAGGCCCAAAACTTAATTAAATGTTAATTTAGTATCCTTTAACATTATCCCAAAGTTTTATTAAGTTTCGAAAATTGTCGACCTAAAACTACCTGTCGACTGGACTAAGACATCAAAAAAACTCACGGACGGCTCTAGCTTGCACTAGGAGTTACAAAAATGTCTTCTAAATCTGATTATCGAACTGACGACCTATCGGTCAGAAGCAAACAATTTATCTACTGCACCAATGCCACCCGTTTTTATTCTGGCATTTATTCGTTTTCCCATACGTGCTTTATGATTTCATGAATCGCTTGATGTAGTCAGCACACCAGCTCAGCGGGCATGTCATTGGCTTCTGAAGCCTTGTTATTCCTAAGACGAATGCTTGGTGGCTTAAGCAACATTCACACACAGACAAGGCAATGGGACAATACTCAATTGTCTTGTCCAAATCTTTTTGAACGGGCTTGGATGAAGTCGATATTGTCCTCAGAAATAGCTCGGCAGGCTAGATCGGAGGACAATATAATGACAATTTATTGTCTTGTTCTGGAAACAATTGTTCACATGGAACAATGATTGTCTTGTCTCATTGTTTTGGCCTCTGCATTTTCCCATGTGAACCCCGCTTTGAAAAGCTGTTTGCGTTATATTCATGGTCTACCAAGACATGCAATTGTATCACGTTTTAAAACTTCCCTTTTTGGAATAAGTTTTGATGCGTTCTACGAGTACAGATCGCTCCTGAAACTTCATGACATAATCCATAATTGTTGTCCCGAGTATTTGCGCACATCTTTTTTTTTCTACGATCTCCCAGTGGACTTAAACTAGTACAACCACGTTTTTACAAATAGTATTGGAGAGCATTCTTATTTTATTAACGCAATCAGATTGTGGAATAATCTTCCACATCAATTGCAAAGAATTATTTCGTCGGCGGGTTTTCGAAGGGAGCTGCTCAAGCACATATCAGGAAGAGTTTGAATTTTCTTTATTAATTTTATAATCTAAAACTTCAACTAAAAATGGTTTCTCATATTTTTTTTCTATTCTTTTTTTTATTTTATTATTATATTTAAATTTAAATTTTTTTTTGTCTTTTACCTCTCTTTCCATAATATGTATTTTTATATTCATTTGTCTTAATTAATGTTACTTATTGTGATGAACAACAATTGTAATAAAATTTTAATACTTAACTATAAGATTAATCTTGAAGTATAATGTTAAATTCTTAAGAAGATAATAAATAAATGAAATAAACGAAACGAAAAAAAAATATGCGGCATCCTTTAACAAAATTCCAGAAGCAAAACATTCATTATCTGCATTGGAAGCACGAAAACTGGAATAAAGGATCTATGGTCGAAGATTAAGGCTCAGTGTATGACATGAATTCGTGAAGGATCAAAAACTGAAAAATTTGACGTGGTGACCATACAAGAAAAATATGCCTCTGCAAATTAAACTTATGTAAACTGTTTTGGGCAGATAATGGAATTGGAAAAACAAATATCCAAAGCAACTGAGTTTAATTCAGATTCTTTTGGAACAACACAATCTCTTGTTTCGGTGGTGAACTCATAGGGTGTCAAATTACCCGTTTGTGATACCGAAAGATTCGGCGGTGACTATCTTAAGCGGCCATCTTTTCGGGATATGTTCGAAGCAATTTATGTAAATCACCCTAGGTTGGGGTAGCTTTTCCATCTCAGATCCAAAACTACCGGAGATGCCTTCAGGATTGTTGAAAAATGTCCTTTACATAATTCGAGTTTAGAGTTAGCCTGTATATCTTTGCATTCCACATATGAGAACAAACAAATCATTGTTAATAATAAAGTAAAAATATTACTTAATTTACCATTCCTTCCTACCGAATCAGGAAAGCAATTAAAAACCTTCAACATCATGTAAATGATAGTTTAGCGGTACTTAAAGCTAATGGCGTGTACATTTTGGGCTGAGACCCGATTCTTTGTCTGCACTTGTTCTTACTGTTTGCCCCTGAATACTCTCTCTTTATAAGAGCAATCTCAAGCTGATCCTACAGCATTACCTACGTGGAAAAAATGGATAGGTTCCTCAGTGCTCATTTTCAAGTCCTTGAAACAATCGCTGACGTCATTTCACCGGCTGTTTCAACCACTAACAGACTTACTAAAACGCAAAATTGGTTCGCCTGCAAAGCATCGAATCAACACTTTTCATTCCAAATAACAGACTTCCTCTTGCAAGCTTTGTTCAGGGAAATATTTAGTTAGCAAATGTTTTCAATTTCTAGCTTTGACTCCTACAGATAGATATGAAATAATCAAATGGAACAATATGTGCGTTAATTGTTTATCCACGAAGCATAGTTCAAATGCCTTTCCATTATTTGTGTTCCACATATAACAAACGACATAATTCTTTGTTACATTTCCGAACTAACAGAGGATCCCCGGTATCGAATGTATCATAAAATAATACATCGCCTTTGACTGTCGGAGCATCATTAGCTTTCCATATTCATTCGCCTTCAAATCTACAGTCCACTTCACAACCATTCATACCAACGATAACCGGTCGAACCCATCATACCCCTACACACAAAAATGTTTTATTAGCTACGGCATTGGTGAACATCATTCATTCATCATTATGTAGTAAATATTAACTGGAAGCATGTCATATTACTCAACAAGAAACAAATTTCGTAAGAACATGTCTTATTATACTGAGGCAACCATCTCATTATCCTTCCGAATATGAATTTGTATTGCATGGAAAACCTTTGTCTTCTAAGAGCGGTATTTTAGAGATCAATCCTTGTTTAGACCCCAATCAAAATCCTCGCGTCAATGGTAGACTTACCAATTCCGATCTAACATATGGTGAAAAATATTCCATAATTATTTCTTATTCGTCAAAATTTGCGAAACTCCTCATTGAGCTCATAGCTTCGAACTTTGATTATTACAGCTCTCCCAACCGAAAGTTGAATGTTTTCACCACCCTTTACTTACACAGGGGTTCAATATCTTATCTTCGAGAGTTTTTTCGTTTAACTTGCGGTAGTCGATTACTATCCGCCACTTGTTTGTCATTGAGTTGTCAATTTTCTTTGGTACTACCCAAATGGGTGCTTTATGAGGTGAATTGGAAGGTTTTATTATGCCTTGTTTGAGCATACCTTGTATTTGTTTTTCTACTTCTTCTTCATGTATTTTTGGGAATCGTTAAATTTTTGAAAAAATGTTAGTGGTAGTTATGCTGTGTTTCGTATTTGAAGTACAACTAAGCTCAGTGCCTACTTTATAGAATAAAACTTTATAACGTTTTAAAACTCGACATAAAGATTCACGTTCTTCCTTATTTAGGTTTTTGTAGACAATTTAAATTGTTTGCTTCTTGGAGATTGATGAAACAATTATTTACGTCTCGAGGACAAGCGTAGTTAAAGTAGAGTTTTACATTGCAAATTTGTAAGGAGCCTTCTGCTAAATTAAAGATATATTATATATTAAGTATATTTTGACCAATAATAGCTTAAAAAGATTTTTCTGAAAGGCTTATCAATTTCCAAGTTATTTTGAGGTGCATTAAATTCTTTTTGGAAAGGAAGTTTTTATTTGTTGAGTCACTAGAGTTTTACCTGTTTATCCATTTATTTCAAGTGGATATTCTTAATTATATCTTTCAAATGATTTTAAACAATTTACATCAATACTGGATGTTGAGGCTCCACAGTCTATTAGAACAGGTATTATTTCTTTGCTTATTGTCAGATTAACTATGGGAAGAGGACCTCTGAGGCCGTTGATCTTCAGTATTTCTGAATAATAATAAATTTTGTTCAGTTGAACTAAAATAAGTTAGGTTATTTTTATTAACGTTTTTATTTTCAGTAAAATTTCTATAATTTTGGGATCTGAAATTATTGTTATTATCAAAATTTCCACAGTTATTCCTATTACTGTGTTTTTAATTTTTGATATTGTATTGTGAACATTGCCGGCCTCCTTGCACACATTATTTCATTAGATAGAAATAAAAGATATTCAGTTCACGTTAGTTTAGGAAGAAAGTTCCGAATGAACCACTTAAAAAGTATATAAAACAATATTTTAGAAACAAAAATTCCTGCATAAAATTCAATAATACAAAATACAATCATAAAATAATTTTAAAAAAATTAAACACACAATACAGGAGCATTATTTAAATCAGTGCAAGATAATTAAATGTAAGTTAAACTTTTAATAACACAAAAGAGATATTTGTCAGTAGAGTTCCAAAGACTCTATGATCGCATTACCACACAAAGTTTGACGATTGGACGGGTTGTCACTCCATTTTGAGTTCGAATTTCCGCGACACGTACTTTTTTATCCGATCCATTAAAGTCTTTTATTACTGTACCTAAACACCATTCGTTTGGGAAAAGATTCATTTTTTATGACCACTGGATCGTGTTAAGCTAAGTCCCTCTTGGGAAATTTCCATTTATTCCTTTTAACCATTTCTTTTCAAATACTCGTTTTTCCATCTCTGAAAAAATTGGTGATGTAAAATTTGTATGCTTTCCAAAAGTTTAACATAGCTTACGGATTTTTCGTCAGTAGCTGTTTCAAGGGGAACGAGCAGATATTCACCTCTAAGAAAATGACCGGGGGTCAGTGGTGGAATGTCAGATGCATTTTCTGATGTGGAGGAGATGGGTATGGAGTTAAGACAAGCTTCGACTTAGGCCAGGAGAGTTGAAAATTCCTCTTAAGTAAGTTTATTTGTTCCCGCAACCTTTCGAAAATGAAGCTTGAAGCTTGAAACACCAGCTTCCCATAAAGCACCCATATGGGGCGCCTCCGGGGGAATCAACTTCCACACAAGACTTCTATCTTTATAATGTTCTGAAACTTCTGGAGGTAGGGATAGGAGGAATTTTTTAAATTCATTTGCCAAAATTTTACTCCCACCTACTAAATTGGTTCCGTTGTCTAAATATATCATCTAAGGTGTACTTCGGCGAGCAATAAATATATTTAAAGCAGAATGATTGAAATGTCAAGTCACTTGTGGCTTCTAAATGAATCGCTTTTGTGGCGAAGCACACAAAAACACAAACATCGGTCGGGCAAACATTCTAGTTAAAAGGGACCTGTGAAGTCTAGTCCCGTAACTTTAAATGGAGAAGAGATTTGGGTTCTCTCAAGTTGAAATGCTCCCATGAACTGTGTTTGCATTTGCATTTTATTTATAACGCATGTTTTGCGTTTATGTATATGTTTTTCACCAAGTTTTTTTTTATCTTTGGTATCCAAAACTCACACCCTATCAAGTGAACAACCAAATGATTGCCCCCATGAAGGGAGATATCATAGATGAATTATACGATAATTCGATGTTTTTCGTTATAATTAAGAGTATATGGTGTTAATCTGCTATTTGAACGCATAATTTTGTTGGAATATATCATCGGATTGAGGCAGGCAAAGGAACTTTTCCTTGGGATAAGTTCGTTGTAAGCCAGAGCGAGGTATTCATTGGAAAAATAAAACGATTGAGTCAGTCGGATGAGGCGATTTTTAGTATGACTCATTTCGCCTTATAATGAAGAACGAGTACGGAAATCTGTTTCTCAAAGGGCGATGAGTCCTTTGAAAGAATCTCATAATGTAGCACACTACACGTAAGGTCTTAAGCCATGGGGAAAATCTTCCAATAATGGAGTCGATGTTATGTTTTACGATAGTGACATTTGATTTTATAAGTTTAATTTCGAGATGAGTTTCTTCGATTTCTTTTAGTAAAGGTCTAGGCCAGGTACTTGAAGCATCACATAGCCATAATGGACCATGCCACCATAAGCTGTTTGACTTTAGTTCCCTAGGAGACAAGACTCGGGTTGGTAAGTCAGCTGGGTTGTCTACTGATCTAACATCGTTCCATATTGCATTTGGAATATTTGGTTATATCTGTGAGACACGATTTCCTACAAATGTTTTCCACGTACACGGAGATTTGTTTAGCCATACTAATAGCATCAAGCTGTCCGTCCATCAAAATAATCTGTGCTGTGAATAATTGAGTTGAGCTATAACCTTTTTATGAAGATTATTTAATAAAACAGCTCTACAAGTTCGAGTCTCAATAAGAGAAGCTGTTTTACTGAGGCAATTTTACTTTTGCAGCATTAAAGATGGCAAGACCAATTATCTTTACTCTGCTGGACCCGTATATACAATGCTGCTGGATAAGCTTTTTCGTAGGCGTCTGAAAACCCATGAATCGGATGACATCAGAAATAACTGCTCTCTTTGTTAAAAGTTATCCTCTTTCAAGATTTTGAAGGAAAAGTGGAGTAAATCTGATCGTGCCTTCCATTGTATTCCAAGCGTTTTGGATAATAAACTTTTATCTTCCAACTGAAAGAAGTCTTGATCATAACGATCTGAAGGATCGATTGCGTTAATTAGATTATTTATTAAGTATATTATGACCAATAATAGCTTAAAAAGATTTTTCTGAAAGGCTTATCAATTTCCAAGACATTTTAAATTTTGCAGGTGCATTAAATTCTGTTGGAAAGGAAGTTTTTATTTCTTGAGTCACTAGAGTTTTACCTCTAAATCCATTTTATTTCAAGTGGATATTCTTAATTATATCTTTCAAATGATTTAAAACAATTTATATCGATACTGGAAGTTGAGGCTCTACAGTTTATTAGAACAGGTATTATTTCTGTTCCTATTGTGAGATTAACTATGAGAAGAGGACCTCTGAGGCCAGTTCCTGAAAATATATATCACGGTTAATATTTCGATTATCTTCAGTATTTCTGAATGATGATTACATTACATTACATTACATATGGATCTGCTCTGTAGATAAATCTACGAAGCAGAGACACTTATGAGCACTGGCTACAAAGGCCATCGGCTTAGACAATTACAAGACAACACACAAGACGACACTGATACAGGACAGATCAAAAGAAAGGGAGAGAACGGGAAAACAGAAAACACATAACACATGTCAACAGCACGCAGTTGGTTTTTAGAGGGCGATTTTAACTACGCTTTCACTGAACTAATTATTTAATATGTAATCACTATTTTCCTTTACATTCATGAATTGATGTTTTTGCTTAACAATGGTTTGATTTTTTTTAATAATGGTCATAGCCCTCTATAAAGTTCTTGCTAGGGTTATATGCACAACAATAAATTTGGTACTATTGGTAATGAACATGGTTAAGTGATTTCTCTATTTGGATAAACTGGATTAGTTCTGAAGCTGGAAAGTTGGTATCATTATTTAGGTTTTCATTAGCAATTAGACAGACGTCTTACAATCAACCCCTGTTTGCTAATCAATTTTGATGTTCTAATATGGGAACCGAAAATTTTCTGGGTGGAGCCTTATTTTTATCTGTGTGGTAAAAAAAAAAAAAACTAAATCTGTGTGGAAGGCTATTAAACTGTTCGAAGGGTCATTTTTATCTGTGTGCTATTAAACTGTTAATGAAGTCTTAAATAACCTTGTGAGGTGCATTCTGTGCAAAGCGCTATTAAATTGTTGAACGCAGTCTTAGATAATTATGGGGTACGCAATCTGTTTGGAGTGCTATTAAACTATAAAACGCAGCCTTTAACAACTATGTGATTGTAACCTTTGGTTAGAATTTTGAGTTTGACTGCGAGGTGTGCTGAGCTTGCTGTGTGGGATTCTGTGTAGTCTGCGGGATACTTTTGAAGTCTATGTGATAATCTTGTGTGGTTTGTGTGAAGTTCTTGAATGGACAGTGTAAGTGCAGAAATGGAGTTTGAGTGGTGCTGTTCATCGGGACGATGAATGAAGTCGGATGGACGAATGTTGAGTTTAGATACATTGCACGAGTGTTGAGTTTAGATACATTGCACGAGTGTTGAGTTGAGAGACATTGCACCAGGAATAAAAATGATCCTTTTCCTTAGTCTACTCAATACAAATATAGAGAAACTGCCCTCTTAAAATGTAAGAGAGAGCGGCCTGCAACCGTGTGGCTGTGTGGGGAAGGGCAAAGGAGTCAGTCCACTCGAGTCACGAAAAAGGTGCGGTCGCAGGTTTGTTCGGTGTTAGCAGGTTGTTTGCAGAGTGTTCAAGTAAGCGTTTTAATATCTGTAGCGATTGAATGCACGTTTATTATATGTAATATATGGTAAACGATCTAAGGGTCATATAAACAGTCTGTATGACAAGCACAGTTGTGTTTATTTATGTGTACCACAACAGCGTCAAGGACACAGAATACCGTGTTGGTGATATCGAAAAGAAATGGTTGTGTTGTATGTATGAGTGAATACTGGAATGGACGAGGAAGGAAGGGGCTAGTTAAAAATTAAATTAGAAAATCGAGGAATTTTGGTGAAGGAAAGAAAATCGAGGAGGAGACATTTTTTTGTGATTATTGAATTTTGGATCGAGGATTTTTAAAACTCAAATCAGAATTCAGGACGTGAAAGGTTGGAAAAGGAGAAAAGGAGATAGGTGACAGAAAGATAAGTAGTTTGTGTTCCATTTGTTGATATAAATATATATACATCTATTGTTCCAATATATACACAGCTGTTCTAAAAAATAGGCGTGACTATTTATTTTTTTATTAGTTAATTTTTTTTACATTTTTTCAGTTGCATTATAATTTTTTATGTTTTTAATAAAACTTTAATAACAAAGAAAATAAAAGACTTTAAAAGGATCTTGAATTAATAGAACATTTTAATAATAAGTGGCCGAAACTGTCGATTGACGCATTTTAGCCTGGTCAATAAAACAGGCGCGTCTTCCTAAAGTATTAAAAGTATTGATTTTATTAACATTTAATGTTGGTTACCTAAATTTTCGATTACCTAACTCTAATAACCAGAGTATCTTCCATTGTTAGCTTGAACTTTTTGGAGTCGGCGTTGGGTATAGAATACCATTCTCTTTGAACGGCTTCCCACAATTGGTTTCCATTTGTAAAATATTGCCCGCCTAACTTTCGCTTGAGTTTGTGGAATGAACTCAAAGGGATTGAGGTCAGGGGATTGACTTGGCCACGGGATAAGAGATACTTCGTTCTCTTGAAACCAATCTTTTACGAGACCCACCATGTGTTTTGGATCGTTATCCTGTTGAAAATGCCATCGGAGGGGCATGTTCTCTTCAGAAAATGGAAGCATGACATTTTACAAGATATCCCTATACCCATATTTTGTTAATATGGTTTAAATGAGAAATATAGGACCGACATCGTACCAGGAAAAACATCCAAACACCATAATATTGCCACCTCCGTGTTTGATTGTTTTTTTTATATAGCGGGGATGGTATTCTTTTCCTTGAATTACGCCCGGAATTACTTTAAACAAAGTTGCCTAAACATATAATTCACCATTGCTTTATGCAATGGATTTTATATAATAGTCGGTAAACATTGAAATATTGTGCGTTTCAGAAAAGCTGAACGGTCTAACTGATGAGCCCACCGTTCATGCTTGGGCGAAACGCATATCCTGGAGTTAAGGACACTTCAACCTTTATTTAAATTTAATTCAATAAACTCCACTGAAACAACAACAAACAACTAGCAACAACCCGGAGTCCGAAGAAAACAAATTTATTTTAGTCTCGTCGCTCCACAGGATATTACGCCATTTTTTAAGTCCTTCAGGTCCATTCCAGTTCGCGTATCTAAGAGCAAATTCTTTCTTCACACCTATTTTTTCGACCAGCTGTGTATATAGGTTATGATCCCACTACAACAACCTACCCAAAGAGGACTATTCTCGCTAGTATAACACACAACAAAACACCCAAAACTGGATGAGGTCATATTTAAACAAAGACAACGGCACCAAACAGATAAGCACATTTACATCCGACACCAAGAAAAGTCACAAGACGATAAGAGTATTTGCATACGGACCCAAGAGGAACCATAAAACATAATCAGTAGATTAATCAAACATCACAAAAACTACCAATATATCACGTACGCCACTTCCTGAAGATAGCAAGAAGTCATGTACACACACAGTATAAATACCACTGGAAAAACTACCAGAGGAACATTCTTAACTCTGCTACAGTCACGCACATCGTACTACACTTTGGTTCAGTCGCGACAAATACCTCTAAGCCTTTCTGATTATTAAAAAAATTGTCTAATTTATTAGTAACTAAGTTATACGTTTCAAATAAAGTATTTTAATCAAGCTTACTCATCGCTGCACTCATATTACTTAACGAGTTAAGACACACTAGAATACTGAGATATCCTTCCTAAGGACATCCACTCTAATTGATCCTGAACTAGCTAACCGAACTTTCAAGAGCCAACACGGCTACTGACCTTCTTAGTCAACCTGCTAAATCAAGATTAAAATTGGCGCAGTCGACAGGATACACAAACTAAAAGTGTATCCGTAAATAAAAACCTGCATACAACCTGTAGTGCGAATATTGTATGCACTGCACTTTCTTATAAATTCCAATCCCACGGGTAAATAAGCTGTTGGTCATCGGAAACCATGCGAACAAACAATGCTGCAAAAATAGCACATTCCGATCGTCCACGAGTAAATTATTTGCCCTTCATTGGAAACTACACTCTGCGAGTGCGGGAGAATTTAGAGTTACTGGCATAGCCGCATAAGGAAAATTAAAGTCAGATTAAATAAAGAAGTAAAACGGAATAGACGTGGTTTTTTTGAATGTTTTTAACATTTCATGGCGATCTTGCCAGATTTTGTGGTGTGGTTCGTTTTGTAATAGTGGCCAGTTGTGGGCAGTCAAAATGAAAAAAAATTAAAATTGAACATATTTGCTTCATAAATAAGTTGAAAAGTAAAACCCTATAAATGGTGACCCCGATAAAAAGAAAAAAAAAATTGCCCAACTGCGTGTGAACCATTTGCGAAGTACACCAAGTACCTAAGTGCACAAATTAATGCACAAATTGCAATACTTTCAGTGCCGAAGTGTCGAACGACGAACGCAAAACCAATACTTTCAGTGCCGAAGTGTCGAACGGCGAGCGCAAAAGCAATGTTGTTATATATATTGCCGGTGTACGTACCAAATGAACAAGTGACGCTACGGGTGCACAGTAAAAAAGCTACGGTAGCACACTGCAAGTGTATTTAAGAAACATTCGATTTTTTGTTTTGCTGTGAAAAAAAAATACTCGTGCTACACGTGCCCTTCTATTTGAGCAGTAAAATTAAATAAAATTAAAATTAAAAAAAGCGATTGTGTAAAACAAGACGCTCAACGAGGGAATGTGCACATAAAAATAAGTGTACCATCGAGCCAGCCTATTTTAAACGCAATTCTTGTTGGAATAAATTGCGCAGCGAGGGATTCGATAACCAACACTACCTATCAGAAGGTTTGTTGCGACAGTGCTAAAGGAAACTCGAGGTACCCACTCATCTTTAGACCTGCAAATTATTATTTTCTTTATTTGTAATAAATAAAAAGTTTTATTGTAGAATATATATGTCTATAAACCGATTCCAATTGAAAACTAATTTAAATAACATTTAATAATGGGCAAGCAACAATCCAAAATAGAAAAGCCAAGTGCGAATGTTATAAATGAGGTGGAGGTAATTAAGCAAAAATCAAATACAGAAGTGTGCCTCATAATAATCATTGTACTGTTGGCTGTCCATTTAGCTATAAAACTATACACCATACACAAAAAATACCTTAAGAAAACATACATGGCAAGAGCACAGTCTCTTGCCCAAATTTAATTGAGAAGAAAATTATATAAGAAAACTTATCCTTCTTGCTTAAATTTTCGTTTTTTTTTAAATTTTAATTTTCCTTATCATAAGGCCATTGCCAAATTAAATGGAATGGCTAAAAATTGTCGACAAAGTGCGACAAAATAAAGAAGTACTCATTAAATCATATAAGTGCATCTACCCAAATAGACCTGTCGGTAGAGAAACTTTAAACAAACACTTAGATATATTAGTAAACAGCCTAGAAAACATTAGAGTACTACTAAACGTTAATTAAAAGGCTAACCAATCAACATAAACCCAAAGCTCATGAATTTTTTAATGACTGCAGAGACAAAGTCTCTAGAGCAACATCACTTAGACTTAAAAAAACCTGTTTTGCTCCATGAGAAAATAACAATGGATATAGACACCACAACTAACCCAGAAAATAATAACACTAAAACCGATATCTTAAGTTCAAAGATAAGTTCAAACAAAATGCCGCAAACACCGGTAGAATTTTTTAATATTGCATCGAAAATCCTTCAGGATTTCTTTGGAAACGCAGACGACCTGCAAAGCTTCTTAGCTGTGTAAGAATTAATTAATAGCATAAAAGATGGCAACGACATCGTTTCTATTAATCTAATAAAAACAAAGCTAAAGGGAACTGCTATAAATTTGATATCTGGTTCAGAAACAACAGTAACAGAAGTAGTTCAAAAATTAAAAACTACCGATTCACCTTTTACGAATCGGTAGACGTCATCACTGCCAAGTTGATGAACGTCCGCCAAAGCTCCAAACTGGCAAATGCATATGCAAAAGAGGTTGAAGACCTCACAAAAAAATTACAAACCGCTTATATTTCAGACGGACTAATGCCTCAATTAGCTGAGACTTATTCCACCAAGGCTACCATAAAAGCCATGATCAAGAACTCCAACAATGATAAGGTTAAACTTATTATGGAGTCCGGTTAGTTCAACAACATGAATGAAGCAGTCGCAAAATTCGTGATATGTTGTAGTGAAGCCTATGGTCAGCCAAATGCAATACTGCATTTAAGAAATAATCGGGATAGAAAAAATTATTATAATAACAATCGAAATAATAACTCTCGCGGACGCGGCGAAAGTCGTGGACGTAGACGCGGAAATTATAACAACCGTTACAATAGAAATTATTATAGCCAGCTCAGAAATAACAATGAAATTGCAAATAACAGCAATAGAACCGTCAGAATTACACAACAGGTTACGGAAAACGAACCAACCCCAAGTACTCATTAGAAAACACGAAAATATGCAGTAAAATCTATAATATAAGACTAAACTTAACATCATTCGTAGCATTAAAGACTACATTAAATAATAATATAACATCATTCATAGTCGACACGGGCGCGGATATTTCTATAGTAAAAAAAGGACAAATTGATCAATTGCATACTCTTTACACATATGAAACCACAAGCCTCCACGGCATAGGTCAGGAATAACTAATACTCTAGGAAAAGTTCCTACTGACCTAAAATTTGAAAATATACTAATAGCTCATGATTTTCATGTTGTTAGTGATGATTTTCGAATTGATGGAATAATTGGGCTCGATTTTGTCAAGAAATATAATTGTACACTTAACTATGACAGAAACCAAGATTTTCTGGTACTAAGACCAGATGGTTTTAGCGAAATTGAAATATCAATATCTTGCTCGCCAACTAATAACGTAATAGCATTACTGGCAAGATCTGAAGTTACCAGACAGGTTGACATCCAATGCCACGAAAAAGAAGTACTTATACCACAACAACAACGGTATATATGTGGCAAATACAATTGCAAAAAATGCAAAAGCATTTGTCCGTGCAATAAACACAACAAATGAAAATGCATTGATACTAATAATGTAATGTTGAAAACAGAAAGTCTAAACGACTATGAAAACATATCAATACAAAATTTCCAAAACGATGATGTTAAATTGCAAAAATTGTCCAAACATTTTCCGGCCTTTATTAAGTCTGATTTACATAAACTCTGCACGGAGTATATTGATATATTTGCGCTCGAAACAGACAAAATAACGATTAACAACTTTTATAAACAAAAGCTTCGTTTAAAAACCGACCAACCAACATATATCAAAAACTATAGAATACCGCATGCTCATAAAGGTGAGATCACAAGACAAGTTGATAAATTGATACGAGACAATATAGTGGAACCGTCCGCATCAGAGTACAATAGTCCTATACTGTTGGTACCGAAAAAATCTTTACCGGGTAATACCCAAAAACGGTGGAGATTAGTAGTGGATTATCGGAGTATAAACAAAAAACTAATTGCAGATAAATTCCCGTTGCCAAGAATAGACGATATTCTTGACCAACTAGGCAAAACTAAATATTTTTCTTGCCTAGATTTAACGTCAGGAATTCATCAAATGGAATTGGATGAAAATTCCAGAGACACTACATCATTCTCAACTGACAAAGGTTCATACCGATTCAAACGTCTTTCTTATGGCCTAAAGAAAGCCCCAAACTCATTTCAAAGAATGATGACTATTGCGTTTTCTGGGTTAACCTCAACGCAAGCATTCTTGTATATGGATGATCTAGTTGTATTGGGCCGTTCAGAATCGCATATGTTGAGAAATTTAACAGATGTATTTAAAACGTGTCGAAAATACAATCTTAAATTACATCCTGATAAGTGCACATTTTTCAGTCACGAAGTGACATACTTAGGTCACAAATGCACAGACCAAGGCATTCTTCCAGATGATAGCAAATTTCAGATTATATTAGACTATCAAATTCCCAAAAATGCCGATGAGGTAAAGCGATTCGTTGCATTCTGCTAATATTACAGACGATTTGTTCCAAATTTTGCTGAACATTCAAGGCTCTTAACGAGACTCTGTAAAAAAAATACCCCTTTTGAAAGGACCATAGAATGTGGCAAGGCATTCCAATACTTAAAACAGTCTCTATAATCTCCTATCTCCTAATATTCTGCAGTATCCAGACTTTCAGAAGCAATTCTGTATAACCACCGATGCAAGCAAATTCGCATGCGGTGCTGTACTAAGTCAAGAGTACAATGGATACCAACTCCAAGTAGCATATGCCTCAAGATCGTTCACCAAAGGTGTAAGTAACAAATCCACTTTTGAACAAGAACTAGCTGCTATTCATTGTGCAATTAAACAATTCAGACCCTACATATATGGTACTAAATTCTTGGTTAAAAGCGACGACAGACCACTATCGTATCTATTTGCTATGAAAAATCCTTCCTCTAAATTAACACGCACGAGACTAGATCTCGAGGAATATGATTTTACTGTAGAGTACTTGAGGGGAAAAAATAACTATGCAGCGGACGCATTGTCACCCATAGATTTTAAAGAAATTCAAAACATAAAAACTTCAGCCAACAAAATATTTAAAGTGACAACTAGGCTGCAATCTAATAAAAATAACGTCGAATCAACAGTCGACAAAATAGAAAACTCATCTAATACTCGTAGTATAAATATATATGAAGCGTTTAGTAGCAGAAGTAAGAAAAACAGCGCCCGGCTAGCTATTAATGGCGACTGTTTAAAGATTATTAAGAATAAAAAAGTGATCACTATAGAAATAAAAAACCTTATTACTAATGGAAAAATTGATTTGCATCAATTATTTCTACTGCTTGAAAAAACAGCAAGTGATAACGGATTGAAAAAGCTGCAGCAGTCACTAAGTGACAACATTTTTGAAAAGATCCGGATCAATGAATATAAAGAACAAGGAAATAGAGCTCTAACAAAACTTCGAATTGCGCTGGCGCCTTCAATTATAAAAATAATAAATGATGACAAAAGAAAAATTATTATACAAAAGTACCATGATGATCCAATCTGTGGTGGCCACTCAGGGATCACACGTACATTAAAAAAGATACAAAGAAAATATTATTGGAAAAATATGACTAGAGATATTATAAAATACGTTAAGGGATGTGACAAATGTCAAAGAAATAAGTCACAGAAAAACGTAAAAGAACCAATGATTATAACTGATACCCCAACAACAGCATTTGATGAAGTACTGATAGATACCATTGGACCATTACCAAGATCAGAAAATAACAATGCGTATGCAGTCACAATAATATGTGATTTAACCAAATATCTTGTTTCAATACCAATAGCTGACAAAAGTGCAAAAACCATTGCAAAAGCAATCTTTGACCACATACTAGTTTACGGACCCATGAGGAAACTAATCACCGACATGGGTAACGAATATAAAAACCAAACATTTAATGAAATATGTAAACTTGTGAAAGTAGAAAATGTCACTTCAACGGCATACCATCACCAAACATTAGGAACTGTGGAAAGAAACCACAGAACATTTAATGAGTACGTTCGGTCATACATTTCGATAGAAAAAACAGACTGGGACGAGTGGCTAAGATACTTCACGTATTGCTACAATACTACGCCATCGGCGGTGCATGACTATTGCCCATATGAATTAGTGTTTGGTAAATCTCCAAATAATTACGAATTTCTTTTAAATGCTAAAGTAGACCCCATTTATAATGTTGACGCGTATGAAAAAGAAGTCAAATTTCGACTTCAATCGGCTCATAAAAGGGCCGTGGAAATTATAAAAAGCAAGAAGGATAAAGAAAGAGTCTTATACAACAGATATAAAAATAGCATAGATGTAGCAATAGGAGATTTAGTTTTAGTGAAACAAGTTGAACAATTTTTATAAGGGACCATTTAAAGAAGTTAGCATAGAAAATAGAACCAACATAGTTTTAAGAGACGACAACGACAAGACGACAACTGTGCACAAAGACAGATTAAGACATTACGAATTAAAATTAAATAAAAAATTAAAAAAAAAAAAAAAAAAAAAAAAAAAAAAAAAAAAAAAAAAAAAAAAAAAAAAAAAAAAAAATATAAATTCACTGTGTCTAATGATTTAAGACTTTAAAAAAAAATATTTAAAGAACAAAATACCTTTCAAATTCAAGTAAAAATTAGAATATAAGAATAAATTTAGACAGAATATTTTTAAATCTCAATCAAACTTAGAATTTAAGAATAAATTTAATAAAATAAATTCATTTTCCCAAAAAAAGGAGGTGAAGTGCGAATATTGTATGCACTGCACTTTCTTATAAATTCCAATCCCACGGGCAAATAAGCTGTTGGTCATCGGAAACCATGCGAATAAACAATGCTGCTGAAATAGCACATTCCGATCGTCCACGAGTAACTTATTTGCCCGTCATTGGAAACTACACTCTGCGAGAGAATTTAGAGTTAGCGGCATAGCCGCATAAGGAAAGTTAAAGTCAGATTAAATAAAGAAGTAAAACGGAATAGACGTGGTCATATCAAACCATCTTCAATCAAACGAGGATCCGCAAGATCAGAAGTAAAACTAACAAACCTGTTGAACTAACAGCTGCCTTTGAAGAAGTAATCACTGCATATGAAGACTAATTCAACACCACCTGTTCAACACTAGCTAATCTATCGCCCAACTTCAGCAAAACTACCAGTTGATATGCGAACAATCCTATTCGCCTTTAAACCAAAGACCCTTCAAGAAGCACTGCATGAGTTAACACAAGCAGGCTTCATAAACGAAGAAAGACATTCTGAAAGTAACTAACTACTAATAATGACAAAGAGGACCAGGGTTTTCGGGAAGTAGCCTCGGACCAAAATCACAAGTTCCCTTTATTGTGCTAAGAAAAGCAAATCAAACACTCAAACTATTAATAGACACTGGTGCAACCAATAGCTTCGTAAGCAAGGAAAAAGTACCAAAAGAATTAATAACCAAAAGAACTACCCCTTTAAAAATCAAAACCGTAGGAACACCCATATTTATAAACGAGGAACTAATTATCCCTAAAGGAAAATTTATTTTTCCAACACAAACAGATTGCGTATTCCAGATTTATAATTTTAGTACTTAATTTGACGGTTTAATTGGAAATAATATATTATATCCAAATAATACAAAAATTAATTTCAAGAACAAAACATTGAAATTAAATAACGAAATAATTCCACTGTTCTTTTCCGAGGAAGATGGACATGAATATTACAAAGAAATAAATTCATTACATTCTTTACATTACCAAGAGACTGATCATATCGAAAATTTGGATAGTTCACGACTCAGCCACTTAAATATCGAGGAAAGTAAAGAATTAAAAAAATTGTTAAAAAAATATAGAAACGTATTTTACAGAAAAGGAAACCACTTAACGTTTACCAACCACGTAAAACATAAAATACCTACACAAAACGAAGACCCAATCTTCACAAGAATTTATTGATACCCAGAAATACACAAGAAAGAAGTAGACAAACAGATATCAGAACTATGAGATTTTGGTTTTTATTTTCGCGGACGATATTCATATTAGATAAAGTTTTGTATTTTCGGAACTTACCGCATTATAAGAAATATTATTTCTTAGAAAGAAATATAAAAAATCTTATAATGCGGTAAGTTCCGAAAATACAAAACTTTATCTAAGATATCAGAACTATTAGAACAAAAAATAATACAACCAAGCACTTCTTCTTACAATGCCCCAATATGGGTAGTACCCAAAAAAGAGGACAAGGAAGGAAATAAAGAATGGAGGATAGTCATAGATTATAGAAAACTAAATAATATAACGAAAGAAGACAAATTCCCCATACCACTAATAGGCGACATATTAGACAAATTAGGAAAAGTAAACTATTTTACAACTCTAGATCTTACAAATGGAATTCACCAAATAGAAATAGTCCCAAAAGATAGAGAAAAAACAGCCTTTTCTACTTTAACAGGACATTATGAATGGTTAAGGATGCCATTTGGACTAAAAATGCCCCTGCAACGTTCCAAAGAATGATGTACGAAATTCTAAAAAATTACATAGGAAAGTCATGTTACGTATATTTAGATGACGTAATAGTTTTTTCCACGTCATTACAAGAACACATAGATTCATTAAATAAAATATTCTCAACACTTAGAGAAGTTAACCAATACCAAAAAGTATTAAGGAAATACAATCCTTTCTAGGACTAACAGGATATAATAGGAAATTTATATTAGATTACGCAAAAATCATTAAACCTTTGACAAAATTCTTAAAGAAAAACACAAAAATAGATCTGAACGATCAAGAATATAAAGAATCATTTGAAAAATTAAAAATAGATATGTCAGATAACCTACTAAACAGACACCCAGATCTTAGTAAACCCTTTGTACTGACAACAGACGCAGCCAATTACGCAATAGGCGCTGTATTAGGCCAATCACATGGACCACTTAGTTTCGCATCAAGAACTCTTTATAGCCATGAATGTAATTATAGCACTATTGAAAAGGAACTATTAGCCATAGTTTGGGCAACCAAACAATTCAGACATTACCTATACGGTAGAAGATTCAAAATATTAACTATCATAGACCATTAATATGGATACATAACTTAAAAGAACCCAATTCCAAACTACAAAAATGGAAAACACAGTTAGAAGAATTCGATTTTGATATAGAACACTTACAGGGAAAAGAAAACAAAGTAGCAGACACACTCTCCAGAGTAAAAATACCCGAAATTAATACATTCGTATACATTCGAGCTAGTCTCAACTAAACACTCCAACGAATCAAGTAGTGAAAATCTAATCTTTATTACCGAAAAACCCTTAAATTATTTTAAGAATCAAATAATAGTAAAAACCGGAAATAACGAAGAAAACAAAATAACATTCTATGAAGGAAATAAGAAAATCCACTTGGAAAAACCTTATTATAATAGGGAGGACTTTAAACAAAATATTTCACAACAAACAAAACGATATCTATGTAAAAGATGAAAAAACATTCCTAGAATTCCAAAACTATTGGAAACAAAACCAAAATAAGAAAACAAAACTATTAAGGAGCAAAATAATCCTAAAAGATATTGAAGAACAAACAGATATCGAAGATGTAATCAATAAAAAACATTTAGAACTAAACTACGTAGGTATAGAAAAATTTAACTTAGATCTAAAAAAAGAAATATATTACCCGAACCTTAAAACAGAAATAACAAAGATAATAAACAACTGTGAGATATGTAATTTAAAGATAGAAAGAAACCCCATAAAACTACTATTCGAGAAAACAGAGACCCCTACGGGACCTCACGAACATTATCACATAGACATTTGGACATTATCACATAGACATTTGGATACCTTCAAGAAACGAAAAATATCAAACATGTATCGACAAATTTAGCAAGTTCGCTTCCATAGAGAAGTTAAAGGCAAAAAATCAAAAAGATTTGATAAATGCCCTCGAAAAAATGTTCACGTATCTAAAGACACCAAAAGTAATAACTATGGATAACGTTCCAACATTTCAAACATATTCAATTACCAACTATCTAAGAGAAAGAAAAATAAACATACATTTTTCTACCCCTTACAGACACACAGAAAACTCAGATATCGAACGACTTCATAGTACCCTGAACGAGCATATAAGGATCTTAGAAAAAACGGACAGATTGCTAGAACTAGCAAACAAAGCCTTAGACGTATATAATAGGACTATACATTTAACTACCAAGGAAAAACCCATTCATATCCACTAAGATAAAATATCCAATGAAATAATATTTAAAAGAATTGAGGAGAGAAAGAAAAAATATTAAAAAAAAGAAATAAGAATCGTAAGGATTTAGAAACTAACTCTAATTAAAAAAAAAATTGATAAATTAAAAACAAAACATAAAAATGTTAAAATAATAAAACAAACAGACAAGAAGATAATAATAAAACCATATGCCAGAGAACAAATCTTACACAAAGACCAATTTAGAAGGAAAAAGAAATTTACTAAAAATGACAAAACTAATGGTTATACTCTTAACTTTACCATTAATAAGTAGCCAAAACATAAAAATAGATAGAATAGAACAAAAAATAGTAGTACTCCAATCTAAGCCAATCAAATTAATTCAAGATTATGAGATCTTATTACACGTAATAAATTTAACCCACTGTCAGAAACTAATATAACAATTAGAAGGACAAGTAACACAAATAACTAAACCTAATGACCTCATTGGGGAAGAAGTTAGAACTCTAAAGATAAAAATAGAAACCATAGTTCCCCATCATATAATACATAAAAGAGGATGAATCAACATAATAGGAACAGCATTTAAAGTAGTTTTTGGAACATTAGATGACAACGATAGACAAACTATAGAAAGCAAGCTAGACGCTTTAGAAGACAATACTAAAGAATTAGTACAGAATAATCATAAACAAATAACAATAAACAACCAATTTAACGAATAATTTAAACAAATACAAGAATATTCAAACAGAGTCAAAAATCGCTAAACACTTACAAAACCGTTATAGACGAAATAAATAGTATACGTTTAGAATTAGAACTAAACAGAAACTTAGTAAAGTTACAACGACTTGTAGAAAAAATAGATGACATAATTATGACAAGTAGGTCAGGAATGCTAACACAAGACATAATTACTGAAAAAGAAATCTTTGATTATAAATTAAACATAGAAAAAATGAAAGAAATAAAATTAACTTTAGCAACTTACAAAGAAAATCTATTAATTATAATAAACGTACCAAAATATTCTGAGGAATTATATAATGAATTAGAGATACAAACTTTCCCAAAAAACAATAAAATTGTAAAACTATCAGACACTCATGTACTACAAAAGGATGAAAACCTTTATAAATATACTAAAATTTTAAGAGATTTGCAACTAATCCAAGATAATTGTTTAAAAAACATTATGAAACACCATACTACAATACATTGTACCACAGAAGACTATACAAAAGAAAATATAATCCTTGAAATAAATCAATTAGTTATTATTAAGAATCTGAAGTACCAGGAAATTCAACATAACTGTAATAGTCTTAGTTACTCCCTAAAAGGAAATTATATATTAGAATTAGAAAACTGTTCAATAACCATAAATAATCAAACATATAATCATGAGCTTTATGAAGAAAATTATAACATAATGCCAATCCCAGATCATGTAATCACAAAATTAAATGAACTTAAATTTAAAGATATTGACAATCTTAAAGAAATTACCTTTTCAACCTTTGTAACCATTATGTTATTAAGACTACGATAGCCAAAAATAACCACAACAAACATTAATCTGCCAAGCGTCGAGTTTCAACGTTTGCCCGGTCTTTCACCGGGAGGTGTTATGATCCCACTACAACAACCTACCCAAAGAGGAGTTTTCTCGCTAGAATAACACACAATACAACACCCAAAACTGGATGAGGTCATATTAAAACAAAGATAACGGCACCAAACAGATAAGCACATTTACATCCGACACCAAGGAAAGTCACAAGACGATAAGAGTATTTGCATACGGACCCAAGAGGAACCATAAAACATGATCAGTAGATTAACCAAACATCACAAAAACTACCAATATATCACGTACGCCACTTTCAGAAGATAACAAGAAGATGTACACACACAGTATAAATACCACTGGAAAAACTACCAGAGGAACATTCTTATAACTCCGCTAGAGTCACGCACATCGTACTACACTTTGGTTCAGTCGCGACAAATACCTCTGCCTTTCTTATTATTAAAGCAATTGTCTAATGTATAAGTAACTTAGTTATACGTTTCAAATAAAGTATTTTAATCAAGCTTACTCATCGCTGTTCTCATATTACTTGAAGAGTTAAGACACATTTGAATACTAGGATATCCTTTCTAAGGACATCCACTCTAATTGATCCTGAACTAGCTAACCGAACTATCAAGAACCAACACGGCTACCGACCTTCTTAGTCAACCTGCTAAATCAAGATTAAAATACATATATATATATATATATTTTTAGCCTATTGTGTTCGAGTTTCCCATATAATTTCCGGGACGCGCTTTAATTGTGTTAAAGACTCATCTTTTTTTTTTTGCTTTGATTTTTGTATCTAATTACAATTGCATTTTGTTTTATAATTACCTTAAAATCAAACGGCCATATTTATTTATAAAAACCATTTATTAGAAAACATATTTGGATTTTAGTCCAGGGGTCTCTATCCCACGGTTTCCCAAAGTTAAATCACTAATCAAACTAAACCCTTTTTTTATTTCAAATATCGGTTATTTATATTCTATATTTAGTTTTGGAATTTTCTAGTTCGGTTTCAAAAAAATAATTCCTGGCGCCTATTTTTATTCTGTACCCTACTGTGCAACAATATATGTTCTTTGTTTGATAAACTATTTTGATTCGATAAATCAATTAAGTTTATCAAAACAAATCCAAAATTCTTCCACTGAACCCACTGAGCAGTCGTGGTGACAGCTATTTTAATCAAGCTGTTGTTGCACTTTTTTTTCACATTCTCTTTTCGCGTTATTATTAAAATTTTCACGGTTATTCCAAATATTGCTGTGGTTTGTTTTGGTCATGTTATTATAATTTTTTATAGTTTTCGTTGTTATTCCTATTGTTAAAATTAAAATTTGATTTCTATTCCCTGTATTATTAAGCTTAAGGTTTCCATTAAAATTATGGTTTCTATTTGCACTATAATTAATGTTAGAGTTTCCATTATTGAAGTCTCTTGAATTTATATTTCTTGTTGGGATCTGAGATGTCCTTGCTGGTAAATGGTTATAAGATGGTGAGAAAAAACGGAAATATTTTTCTTCGATAGTAACAAACTTTATTTCTTAAAAATGGTTCTTTACTATATGGAAGTTCTTTAAAAAATGAAGTAACAAAAGCAAGATAGAGGAACTTAGAAAAGGTGAGGTTTTTGGTTTCCGATCAAAGTACTAAACCAAAAGAAAACTTAATTGGTGTAACTTTAGGGGACATTTAGTTTTCATTAAAGGCAAATGTTGCTATAAGGATTAAGGGTCTGTTCAACTGCAATTATGGGGCGCCCCGGTGGAATGAATTTCCACACAAGATCTCTATCTTTATAATGTTGTGAAACTTCTGGAGATAGGGATAGGAGGAATTTTTTAAATTCGTTTGCCAAAATTTTACTGGCACCTACTAAATTGGTTCCATTGTCCTAATATATCGTCTTAGGCATACCTCGGCGAGCAATAAATTTATTTAAAGCAGCTAAGAATGGTTGAGATGTTAAGTCACTTGTGGCTTCTAAATGAATCGCTTTTGTGCCGTAGCACAAAAAATAAAAACATCATCCGGCAAAGCTTTTTATGAAAAAGGGACCTGCGAAGTCTAGGCCCGTAACTGTAAATTGAGAAGAGATTTGGGTTCTCTCAAGTGGCAATGCTCCCATGATCTCTGTTTGCATTTGTCTTTTATTTGTAATGCATGTTTTGCATTGATGTATATGTTTTTTCACCTATCAAGCGAACAAACAATTGATTACAATTGTACGAGTTGGATTGATATCTGCGCTTGATAAGGTAAGATAATTGATTATTTATCGTTATAAGAAAGGAGTTAATGATGTTAATCTGCTATTTGAACGCATAATTTAGTTGGAATCTATTATCGGATTGAGGCAGGCCAAGGAACTTTTCCTTGGGATGAGTTCGTTGTTAGCAAGAACTTGGTATTCATCGGAAAAATAAAACGATTGAGTCAGTCGGATGAGGCAATTTTTAGTATGACTCATTTCGCCTTGACTTATAATGAGGGACGAGTAAGAAAATCCTTTTCTCAAAGGGCGATGAGTCCAAAAAAAGTACAAAACAATTGTTTAAATTGGCGATCCTGCCAGGAGGACCTCAGTGAAATCTCGTATAAACAGAACATTCAAGTTACGGGTTAAAAGAACTACCTAGCATAGCAGGTACAAATATAGCTTCTTCGTACGAAGCACAAAAATAAATCAGTGAAAGTGTATATGTGGACAACAGACACGAGTTCAAAATGGAGCAGCTCGCAGTATTGATGGCAAGATTAGAAGCCTTAGAAACCAGGTGCAACACATTAACACAAACCCTAGAGCACACACGCGCAGAGAATGCAAGGTTAGCAGCAATAATAACTAACCAAAATCAAATAAACACTAATTTAGAAATAAAACTAAATGAATTGAAAACTGAATTAGCCATAGTACCAAACATAACTGTGCTAGAGGAAATAAGAACCAAACATACAGATGGTAATGAAATCCAACTAGACGCATTTAAAAGTCTACCTATTTTCAACGGCGATCAATCAAATTATCGGTCGTGGCGCGAAGAAGCTTCCAGATTAATGGACAGCACTAAAAACTTTAAAACACACAGTAAGTACGCAGCAGCATTGACTATAGTGAAAAGTAAAGTACAGGGTGCAGTGTGCGTGCAGTGCGAATGTGTTAACTAATTATAACACAATTTTTAATTTTGAGGCGATACGTAACAGATTAGAATATACGTACTCTTATTAAGAACCTCTATACGTGCTACAAGACATGATGAAAGCGATCACGCAAAAAAGAAGCACACTGTCTGAATACCACGATGAGATAAATAAAAATCTCAATTTCATAATATCAAAAATCACTATGTCAGGTGATCCGCCGAATATAATCGACAGACTAATTAAAAATGCTAACGACGACGCAGTTCGTATATTCATTGATGGTATGAGTGACAACTTTACAAGAGGATCATTATACGTATTAAGCTACAATAAATAATCTAGAACACGCATTCGCAATTGCTCGCAGAATAGAACATGATAATGTGCACAGGCATTTACATCTTACTCAAAATAGGCACCACAAAAATATGCCACATGAACGCAGAAACGAGAGAAGACCAAATTATTCAAGCCAAACAACGAATTATCAACCCCAGAAGCAGTACGATAATATGCAGCAACACAATCAAGGACCACGCCTAAACCCATTCAAGAGAAATGACGGACCACAGCCGATGGAGGTAAACTCGAGACAAATTGTACATGCACAGCGACAAAATTGGAATCAGTACAAACTCGATGTATATAATCAACCAGTGAAACGTGAACCCAGCGGAAGTTTCAACACACACAACAGACCGCAACAATCTTATTAGCAGAACTTCAAGCAGCAGAGAATAAATAACTCTACTCTCCATCTAACTAATAGATGGGTTGCCCTGCTTAACAAGTACTATTTCTAAGAAACTTTATGAAATTCTTATTGATACCGAAGCAACCCATAAATACATTAGTAGAAAATGCGATTCTAGCGAAAAAAATTAAAATTAAACCTATAAAAATAAAAACAATGCATAGTTATTCCATGGTAGATACTAAGAAAGTAGTTAACATACTAAAAAAAAATATAACAACATTTTTTGAATTAGAGGATATTCAGTCTTTTGATATGATATTGGAATATGAAGGACTTATATTTTTAAACGCGGAAAAAATTTCAGGAATATTACTCTAACCACCATAAGCAGTGTCGAATCTATTCAGAAAATTAATAAAAAAATTGGGGAAATAATATTTATAAAGCAGACATAGATAGACTGATGAAGATTAATATCAGCATAGGACCGTTACCTTTTACATATGCTATAGAAGTAAGCATTAGGACGACCAATGATAACCCGGTTTATGTTAAACGATATCTATATCCCATAGCAGATAACGTTAACAAAGAAATACAGAAACTTTTACATGACGATATAATAGAAAAAAGCCATAGCCCCTATAACAGTCCCATATGGACAGTACCTAAGAGAGGTTTGGACGAAAAACGAAAACCAAAACGGTGCCTGGTTATCGATTTCCAAAAACTTAACGCTCACACTGTAACAGACAGAAATCTCATTCCAGATGTCAACATCACTATTTAAAATTAAGGTAAAGCCCAGTAGTTTACAACGTTAGATTTGGAATCAGGTTTCCACCAAATTGAAATAAAAGCAGAAGATACAGATACAGGTTTTGCTTTAATGGCGCAAAATATCATTTTAAATGAATACCTTTCGAGCTCAAAAATGCACGAAGCATATTTCAGAGATTCGTGGACGACCTTTTGGGAGACCTTGTAGTAAATTTGTACACGTTTACATTGATGACGTATTGATATATTCTTCATCTGAGGAAGAACATATACAGCACATAAATCAAGTATTCGACGTATTTAATAAAGCCAAATTAAAAATATCTGATGAGAAAAGTAAGTTTTTTCAAGAAGAAGTAGAATACTTAGGTCACATAATCACACATGGTAGAATCACTACGAACCCAGATAAAATAGCAGCTATAGAAAATTTTCCAGCCCCACAAACGGTAAAGGATTTGAGAGGATTTTTAGGTCTTACAGGTTACTATCGTACGCTTATAAAAGGATACGCATGCATAGCCAAGCCCTGACATTATATTAACGAGGGGATAATGGTTAAGCAAACATAAAAACAAAGTAAAAATATTAAGGTAAATCTGAATGACTCAGCATTAGAAGCGGTTAGAATTTTAAAAAATTATTTGAAAGAACAAGTCGAACTTTTTCAACCGGACTATAGTAAACCATTCGAACTTACTACTGATGCATCTAACATAGCTATTGTAGCCGTACTAAGTCAGAATAAGCAACCTATACACTTCTTGTCGAGAAGACAGAAGAGAACTAAAGCACAAACGAGAAAGAGCTATTAGCGATCATATGGTCCTTACAAAAACTCAGAAACTACATATATGGTATAACAGACGGTCTCAGTAATTTTTTCAGGACCTTTAACTGGTCACTATGCTTCCTTGGTAGTGACGTAGACTCCAGTACAGGTCTGGTAACAAATATTTTTCTTTTAGGAATGAGAAAATGTATCCCAAATAGGTCAAAGAGTAGCAAACCTAAAAATAACTCATGGTTCGATGCGAGCTGCAAAGAGGTTATTGGGTTGAAAAATGAAAGTTTCCGTTTTTACAAAGCCAACACTACCGAGGAAAACCGTTTCAACAAGCTAGGAAGGTCTGCAATGCTCACATTCGCAAGACGAAATTTTTACATGAGCAAAAAATTCGTCAAAAAAATTTTTCAATGTCCCAAAGGAAGTAAAAATTGTTGGTCTTTTCTGAAAAACATTCGGAATTCTTCATCATCATCGGTTCCTACGCTCGTTTTTAACGATACACTGCCAGGTGTTATCAATCCCCTGTAATTGGGAACGTAAATGACATTAAAGGACCAATTATCTGACGCACTCGTTCAGTTGCAAGGGTCTTAAAAAATCTTAACATTCACAAATCCCCTGGCCCGGATAGTATCCCCGCTTTTGTTCTGAAGAGGTATTCTTCAACGCTGGCAAAACCATTGCGTAAGCTTTTCCATCTGTTCTATTCCTCTGGGCTCTTTCCGAGCGGATGGAAAACAACATTTGTCCAGCCTGTCCCTAAAAAAGGCGAATCCTCCTCTCTCTCAAACTATCAACCAATTGCACTAACGTTCCTTCTTCCTAAGGTCATGGAAACGCTGATTAACTTTCAGCTTAAGAAATATCTTGAGGACCGAAAGCTTCTTAATACGGCTTTCGCAGCAATAGATCCACTAGTGATTTGATGATTTATCTCGACGAAAAGTGGAATCAATCTATTCACCGTTTAGTGAAAGTAAGATCATTGCACTTGATATTTCAAAGGCATTTGATAGAGTTTGGCATCAAGCCCTTTTATCGAAAATGCGTGCATTTAAACTCGACCAATCTCTTCTTCTTTGGATGAGTAATTACCTTTCGAACTGGTCAATACAAGTTGTGTTGGACGGATTCAAGTTTGATACCCACAAAATAAATGCTGGTGTGCCCCAGTGCTCTGTTTTATCTCTAACTCTGTTCCTGATTTTTCTCAATGACTTATTATCTGAAACTACTAATTCAATTAATTGTTTCGCTGACGACAGCACTCTAAGCTTTTCATATTCGTTTCCAGACACTCATGCATGTGCTTCGGATGTGGAACTGCAACGACAGCGTATGATTAGTTCATTAAATTCTGATATTGACAGCATTGTACAATGGGGAATAAGAAATCGTATTGAATTTAATGCTTCAAAAACTCAATGTCTTTTTTCGTTGTAGCGAAACATGTCCCCATTGCCACTATCGATGAGTGGCACTTGTATTGAAGAAACAGAACACCTATAAGTTCTCGGTATGTGCATTACAGACCACCTTCTGTGGAACGAAGTCGCCAAAAATGCTGCCAGGTGTCTAGGTTTCCTTCGAAGATGCAAGAATTTTTTACCCCTTTTTATATGGCTACGGTCTATAAAGCGTATATTCGTCCAAGACTTGAGTATAATTCCCATATTGGGCAGGTGGTCAAATTATACACTTGAGTTTCTTAGACAGAATACAAAAAAGAGCTTTGAAAATGATAGGCGACCGATCAATAACAGAACGTTTTCATCTCTTGAGCACCGTCGTAATGTTTCGTGCCTTTCGTTATTTTACCGTTATTTTAACAATCAATGCTCTAGCGAAAGGGCCAGCTGCATTCCTCCCCTGAAACAATTCAACCGTAATACTCGCACCGCTAGGAATGCCCATAAATTTACCCTTGAGCCCAACTTCAGACGTACAGTTAAATACAGAGATTCTTTCTTTAGCCTTACTATTTTCCAAACGCCCCCGCTGTGTTTAACATTATAAGGGTAGCCAAAATCCCTTTTGCGCGGGCCAATTATAAAAAAAAGTCATATATACCGATCACCAGAGCCTTATATATTCTGTATCAGGAAAGTATCCCAACACAAAGCTGAAACGTTGGAAGGGAATCATAGAAGACTTTGGAGCAAAATTAGTTTATAAATCAGGAAACCTAAATCTTGTAGCTGATGCATTATCACGTCAACGCATGAATACTTCTACCATAGAAACAGCACATTCAGCTGAAAGTTCTTCAAATGAAATAATAGAAATTGTGAATCAGCCTTTTAATACATACGCTGCACAATTCGAACTTATTGAAGATATAACAAATAATATCGAAACACAAATCTATTTTAGTAACAAAATAAGGCTCATAATAAAGTTTAAGGACAAAGACTCTTTACTAAGGCAGATGAAAGAAGTTATACAACCCCAGAAGATTATAGCTTTACATAGAAAATTTGAAAACATATCCAAATATGGTGAAAACATAAAAAAGGAATTTCCACTAGTTAGATTTATATTCACACCAAGAAAACTTCAAGACGTGACAAATTTGGAAGAACAATTAAAACTTGTAAAGAACACTCACGAAAGAGCACATCGAGGATTACATAACAATATACAAGAAATTTCGGAGAAATATTATTGGCCCGATCTAAATAAACAAGCAAAGAGTTTTAACAAACAATGCATAGCATGTCTATTCGGAAAATATGAAAGAAATTCTATCAGAGAACCTCTGAATAATTCAGAAATACCAACACATGTGGGAACACACATTCATATGGACACATACTTCAACGACTTCGGGAAATCGAAACTCGAAACAGACTGAACTAAGTTATGGAAGAGGTCTTATCTCATTATTTCCCAAAATGTGAACGACTCATGACTGATAACGAGAAAGGCTTCAAAACAGAAATGGTGAACCAAACGTGTTTGAAATACAACATAACTAAAGTAGAAACTCCAGTATACAGATCGACAGCGAACGGTCAAGTCGAACGTGTAAACGGTACAATAACTGAAATGTCTAGAATATTCACAAATCCGAATAAAACAAGACTCATCGAGGAAATATTAAAATAGTGCGTGAGTTAAATAATTCTATACACTCATTTACAGGTTTGAAACCTAGAGACATTTTATTTAACCAAAATAAATATAGCGATAGTGAAATTATAATAAATAAACTAAATTCAGCATCCAAAAAAGTGATCGAACGTTTAAATAAAGGAACTCGACACAGAGAGTATAAAAAAGGAGGTAAGATAATGGTAAGAAACACAGGTCTTAGAAAGAAATCTAACGCCAGATACACAACAAGAATAGTAGATAAAAGAAGATAAAGGAGACACTATAGTCTCTAAGGAAGGAATACTAATTCACAAGGCTAACATAAAAAATTATCACTTTTCAGCCACGAGAATATTAATATTCCTAACATTACTAGGAATTGTACAGAATCAAGAAGGCAAGGAAACACTCATATAACTGAGTTACTCAACAAGAAGTTTATACTTACACAAACAGATGACGTGTTTCTATTTAAAGAACAAACTTATTTGTTACATGCAACCAACCTGACTTCAATATTTCAACCTTACGTAAATATCATAACTAGTACATATCAACCTACACGAGAAGAAAAAATTTGGTTAAGTAAAATCAAGAATCTAGCAGACCAATTACAAGAACATACTAGGCATAATAGATCTTTTAACTTTTTAGGAACAGCTTTCAAATATGTGTTTGGTAATACAGACAATGATGACTAAGTTAACATAGAAACGAGTATAAATAATCTCGTAGAAAACAATAATAAACAAAAAACTATAAATTCTTGATTTGAACAAATTTTGTAACAATTTGAAGGTCAGAGCCTTAGAGAACATAATAGAACAAATGTACAAACAATTATTATTATTGACCAGAACTACTAGTGCAGCAAAAAATAATGAATATTTATCAGAAAGCCTAGACTTAGAAGAGATTAAAAATATTATTCAACATGAAATTATTCAAGTACCCATAAAAAATATACTTAAGAACTCTAAGATATTATTAGCTAGAACTGATGAATTCTTCATCACAATATATAAATATCCAATTCTAATTAAATCATGTAAATTATATAAAGTAACACCTTTAAGTTCAAAACACGGAAAAACCATTACAGATAAAACAATTGCCTTATGTAACCAAACTTATATAAGAACAAAAAATTGTCAAAATCATCTAAGTAAAAACATTTGTGAAATTAACTTTGAAGAAGAAAATTGTCTTATTCCACTTTTAAAGAATATAACTTCAAAATGTAACATTAAACAAGAATACGATTACGACTTAGAAATTGAATCCGGTGTAATGTTATTAAACGGTAAGCATAAGTTAAATAATCAAACAATTAATGGTATAAACTTAGTTACTTATGAAAATACTATAAATCTAGACGATAAAATATACAAAAACATGCATAAGCAAATTAAAAAGTTATATTAAGAAATCATAACTCAGAGTTTTAAATCGATCAAATAATTAAAGAAGATACAATTTACAAATTCGATACCACATAAATACTTTAAAAAAACTAATTATTCCTTTTGAAGTAAAACCGACACTGTCAACTATATACACAATTGTAACACTGATTGTTATTGTAGTATTTATGTATGTATCGATGAAAATTATACAATGTATAACAGATTGTCAAAAACAAAAAAAGATTGACGCATATAACAAAACTTATGAAATGGGGAGTTAAGCATCCGTAGCATTATATATTGAGAAAAGAGATAACAAAGATAACACTGCGTAAGCTTTTTCATCGCTCCTACGCTTCTGGAATCTTTCCTAGACGATGGAAAACAGCATTTGTCCAGCCTGTCCCTAAGAAAGGTGACACATCCTCCCCCTCCTCCTACCGACCCATAGCACTGACATTCCTTCTTTCTAAGGTCATGGAAACACTGATTAACCGTCAGCTTAAGGAATATCTCGAAGATCGAAAGCTTCTCCATGACCGTCAGTATGGTTTCCGCAGCAACCGTTCCACTGGTGATTTGATGGCATATATCACCGAACAATGGAACAAATCTTTACATCGCTTTGGTGAAAGTGAAATTATTGCTCTTGATATCTCCAAAGCATTTGATAAAGTTTGGCATGAAGCTCCCTTTTCGAAAATGCGTGCTTTTGGGATTGATAATACTCTTGTTCGTAGGATTAGAAGCTATCTTCTGGACCGTTCAATACAAGTTGTATTGGACGGTATCAAGTCTGATTCCCCCAAAATAAATGCTGGTGTGCCCCAGGGCTCTGTTCTGTCTCCGAATCTTTTCCTTATTTTTATAAATGATCTTCTGTCTGTTACTTCTAATCCACTTAACTGTTTTGCTGAGGACTCTACCCTCAGCTTTTCATATTCGTTCGATAATTCGTCCTTCGCCTTTGGACGTACAATTGCAACGGTGCCGTATGTCAAGCTCATTTAACTCCGATTTATAGAGCATTATCAAATGGGGTAATAGGAATCGTGTGGAGTTTAATGCTTCGAAAACTCAATGATGTCTTCTGTCGTTAAAGCTAAACATACCCCAAATGCCATTGTCCATGAGTGGCACTTACATCGAAGAAACCAAAAAGCTCTCAGTACTCGGTACGTGTGTCAACGACAAACTCCGTTGAAACGACCATATATTTGAGATAGCTAAGAATGCTGCTAAATGCTTAGGTTTTCTGTATCGATGTAAGAAGTATTTTTCCCCATCTGATCTGGCTACAATTTATAAAGCGTTTATACGCCCTAAACTGGAGTATTACTCCCACCTCTGGGCAGGTGCTTCACAAACATCGCTTCACTTGCTTGATAGAATACAAAATAGAGCGTTAAGATTGAGAGGAAATAGAACTGCCACTGAATCAATTGCCCCTCCCGAACACCGACGCAATGTTTCATGCCTTTCCTTATTGTATCGTTTCTTTTACAAAAATGTTCACTCGAAGTAGCCAGTTGCATTCCTCCCCTTAAAAGTTTCTCCCGTAATACTCGTCTCGCAAGGAATGCTCATCAGTTCACCCTTGAGCCCAATTTCGGACGTACGGTGAAATATAGGGATTCTTTTTTTAGCCGAACGACACGAATTTGGAATAGTTTACCTGGCGAGATTTTCCCTTGCCATTTTGATCTACAAACATTCAAAACCAATGTTAATCGACACCTCCTATCTCTCCCCTCCTTATCTTCCTAATGATCACGCAGTGTCATACATTTAAAGGGAAAGAAGTAGTCCCTTGTGCGCGCGTTAATTATATAAAAAAAAAAAAAGTATTTGTATTCAATGATATCTTTAGTTCCTAGTACAGTCTTGCACACAACGCTACACCATTTATGTAACAGAGATAATATTGTTTGTTGCATAGATGATATTATCTCTTCTTCATTTTCAGGCAAGATGATTGTATACTTTGGTCTCCTTGTAGAAAGATAAGGAAGGATATAAATACGACTGTATGATGAGTGGATCGGCAGTCTTATAGTAACTATATAGTAGCCTTAAGCTCCTTTTAAGATTAATGTAAAATATAAGAAAATAAAGGAAAAAATATTCTTTTAGTTTTTAAAGTACAAAACAAATGTTTTAATTCGCGCTTTAATTGTTTTAAAGACCCATTTTTTTCTTTTCTTTTATCTGCTTTTTTTTATCTAATTTCAATTGCATTTTGTTTTATAATTACCTTAATATCAAACGGCCATATTTATTTATAAAAACCATTTATTAGAAAGCATATTTGGGTTTTAGTTCAGGGGTCTCTAAATCACGGTTTCCCAAAATAAGTGATTTTATTTATAATCAAACTATACTCTTTTTTTATTTAAAACATCAGTTATTTATATTCTATATTTAGTGTTGAAATTTTTTAATTCAGTTTCAAAAAAATATTCTTGGCGCCCATTTTTATCTGCACCCTACTGTGCAACAATATATTTTCTTCTTTTTAAAAAAACTATTTTGATTCTATAAATCAATTAAATTTATCAACAGATATCCAAAATTCTTCCACTGAACTTATCCCAGCTGAGCAGTCGTGGTGACAATCATCAAGCTGTTGTTGCACTTTTATTATAGTTGCATGCGTCGGTCTCGGTACGCGTTTAATTCTTTTATTTTACTTTTTTTAATTAAGTTGTTAGCGGCTTAAATAGCGTTTGTTATTAATTTAATCTAAATAATCAATTTGTTTGGTGTTCGTGTTCCGCGGAGAAAAGTGTAGCAAATTGGAGCCCAAAGTGTGAGGCCCAAAGTGGGAGATTTTTTTCATTGTATTTCTTATCAATCTTTTGATTGGAATTGTTATTGATTTTTTTTGTATTAATGGTGTAGTTTTTTCGTGAAAAAAAAAATCTTTTGGTGGTTTTTTAATCGCTGGCAATTTATTTTTTTTTTTCTCGTTTTGTTATTGAATTTGAGAAGAAGTGATTCGTGATAGTTGTAGTTGTAGTGTAGTTTTTTTTCTTTCACAGTGAAAATTTAAATTGAGTGTTTCTTTACAACATCGGGCGAGGTTGAAATTTTGTGTTTCTTGTTTTTCTTAATACTTTTAGGAAACTTTAAGAGAAGGTTTTTTTTCTATAATTCGGTAAGCGTTGCCAAGTTTTTTTAATTTAAATAATTATTTTTGTGGTTTTCTTGTTTGTTTTTTTTTTTTTTTTTTTTTTTTAATTAAGGCGCGCACAAGGGATTATGTGTTTCCCTTTTAATGTAAAACACACTGCGCGGGCATTACGAAGATAGGGAGGGGAGAGATAGGAGGTGCCGATTAAGATTGGTTTTGAATGTTTGTAGATCAAAATGGCAAGGGAAAATCCCACCGGGTAAACTATTCCAAATTCGTGTCGTTCGGCTAAAAAAAGAATCCCTATATTTCACGGTACGTCCGGAATTAGGCTCAAGGGTGAACTGATGAGCATTCCTTGCGAGACGAGTATTACGGGAGAAACTTTTAAGGGGAGGAATGCAACTGGATACTTCGAGTGAACATTTTTTGTAAAAGAAACGATAAAATAAGGAAAGACATGAAACATTGCGTCGGTGTTCGAGTGGGGCAATTGTTTCAGCGGCAGTTCTATTTCCTATCAATCTTATTGCTCGATTTTGTATTCTATCAAGCAGGTGAAGCGATGTTTGCGAAGCACCTGCCCAGAGGTGGGAGTTATACTTGAGTTTAGGGCGTATAAACGCTTTATAAATTGTAGCCAGATCAGATGGGGAAAAATACTTCTTACATCGATACAGAAAACCTAAGCACTTTGCAGCATTCTTAGCGATCTCAAATATATGGTCGTTCCAACGGAGGTCGTCGTTGACACACATACCGAGTACTGAGAGCTTTTCGGTTTCTTCGATGTAAGTGCCATTCATGGACAATGGCATTGGGGGAATGTTTAGCTTTAACGACAGAAGACAACAGTTTTCGAAGCATTAAACTCCATAATTATTTTTGTGGTTTTCTTGTTTGTTTTATTAATAAGTTTTTTGAATAAATAAGAATATAGGAAGATTAGCTCAGGACGAACTGGCCTATGAGATGAAGGTCAGGGGTTGAAAGTCAGTTCGGTAGATTAGACGAGGAAAGCATTAAGGTCATCTCGGTTGCTCGTTAAGAGAAACTCGATGGAGATTAGGAGGGTGTACCCTTTTGCTTTTGATGAGGATAGAGATGCTACCGAAGCAAAAATTGAGGAGATTTGGGGCCTTCTTTAGGGACCTCTGAAGAATCCAAAGTCTTCGAAGTACGTTAAGATTGTAACAAAGATTGAATGGTGTATAGGTAGATAAACTAGGACCCCTTGTGAGGCAGAAGACGAAGAAGATGCGATTAGCTCTCTACGTTACCAGGGTTTTTGTTTGCTAGGAGATCTCACTGGTGATAGTGAGAATAGTGATAGCGAAGAAGAAGTTGAGAAAGAAAAGACTCCAAAGAGAATGCAAAGCCAACTTCAGGTACAAGTTGGTCAGACCCCAGTTAGTGTGCGGTAAGCGTTAGGACTGGCTGGAGGGTCATTGTCTGAACCAAGGCGTGATGGCAGTAGTCCTTCATTCAGTGGTATTAATATTAGGGTCGCATCAGGACTAAGGGTCGATAGGAGTGACACTTCTGTTGAACAAACGGTCGTTCAACAGAAATGCACGGAACGTGTACGGAAGTGCGGGTAAAATTTATTGGTGACTCTAGTGGTGCATCAGTGAATTCATTCCTGGAAAGAGTGGAAGAACTTAGTCTGGCTAACGATGTCCAAGAATCTCACCTTTTCAAATCCGCTTCAGAGCTTTTGTCAGGTAAGACGGTGGTATAGGACGGTTAGGGAAGATTTTGGGTATTGGCAAGAACTCGTCAAGGAACTAAAAGCGGAATTCCTTCCTGTAAATTTCGATGATCTTCTATTGGAACAAATTAATTGGCGTTCTCAGGGAAAAGATGAAACTTTCGGCGCGTATCTTGCCACTATGAGGACATTGTTCCGAAGATTTTCGGAACCTTTATCAGAGGGAAGGATGATTTATATATTGAGGGAGAATTTAGACCCCTTTTATCAGGTACAGATAGCGAATTTCAAACCAAAGACGGTTAAGGAGGAATGAACATTCAGTTCAATCCTCCTAAATGCAGTTCGATGCCCTTAGCCACCGCGACACATTCAGGTGCAGTCATTAATTGTTCTATTTATGAATCATTTTGTGCAGAACGATTTACAAGGTGTGATAACTGACCATTCACAAGTTTGTTCAAATGTAGGTCAGTGTATCCACGTTAAGTGCATAATGTATGTATATACACAACACGATAATAGACATGGTAGCTATTCGGAAAAAATCTGACCTAAATGAATGTTAGAGCAATAAATTAGAATTAATTCTAGATAAACTTTTTGAATCAATGACCGATGGTTTAGGGTGCACCAACATAGTTGAGCATAAAAATTATGACGTCCGCAGATACAATTAAGCAGCGATACTACCCAGTCTTACCTGAGATTCAAATACATATCAATGCGGAACTTCAGCAGATGTTAAAAGCTGGAGTGATCGAAAAATTCAAAAGTCCTTGGGCATCTCAGGATTGATTTTATTTACGAAAAGTTTGTAAAATTAGTTTCCGAACTAAATGAAAGACAAAGTTTATTTTTTAAAAAGAAAGATTTAAATTTATTGTGGCTTGAGTGTGTAAATGCGCATGCCGGAAAGATCTTCATCCGGAACGGTTTTCATGGGTCGCAATATCAAAAAATGAGCCGGAGTGAGTGGGTTGACGATGCCTTCAAATCTGGCACAAAGAGGTCTAGAATTTGCACATGCTTTGATCTGGCATAAAATGGTACAGAGTTCTTTGTACGTAACTGAAGCATTACCTAAGACTCGGCGCAGATGATGCTTCACTGTTTTTACGCCCACCTCCCGCCTTGGTGGCCATGCAAACAAATAGGGTTTAATAGACTTTAAACCACTTCGCTCCCCGTCCTTTCCACGAACTAACCATGAAGAGTCCCGCAAGATCTATTCCGGTATTATTGAAGTCCAGACCAGGATCTAAACGCTGACGAGGTAAATTTCCCATTTGCTGTTTGTACGGAATGGCTCGTTGTCTGAGGCATGTAACGCACTTATAAATGCATCGCTTTATAACCTGATGAGCGCCAACTATGGAATGCTGAAGAGCTAAGAGATACGTCATAAGTCGCAATCCAGCGTGCATGTTTCTCAAATGATAGTCCAAGACGATGAGTTTTGTAAGGTGATGATCCTTATGAAGAATAACAGGATGCCGTTGACTGAAGGGAACATTAGCGTTTCCGATTCTCCCGCCAACTCATAAAATATCATCCTCATCGATTAAAGGATTCATTTGAGAAATTCTGCCTTTATTGGAGACAGGTTTACTTTGTCGTAAGCAAATCAATTAGTCTGGAAAGGAAGTCGATTGTGCAAGTTTGTAAAGCGCTATTTAAGCTGAATTGAATAAAGAGATTGTTAAACCTGTTTGAGTTTTGTGTCCCATAACAAGCTTAAGGTTTTTATGCTATTTTCCCCAATTGGCAAATCAGTGCAGTGTTCTCGACTCTCTGGCTCCACCCCGGTTATAATTTCTACCGAATTCGAGGCCCACTTTCGCAACTCCATCCCTGCCTGACTCAATAAACGACAAATGTTCCTTTTACTTTGGCAAGCCTCTTCGTATGTATCGTAACCGGACATATAATCGTCTACATAAAAGTCGTTAATAATACTATTACCAGCGTTTGGATATCGATGAAGGCTGCGAATCCCAATTCGCTTAAGTATCCTAGTAGCAAGAAAGGATGCCGAGGCAGTACCGTAAGTAACAGTTAGCAGTTGGCAATCGCAAGGCTCTTGATCGGGGTCTTCCCTCCACACGATTCGCTGGTAGTCTACATCGCTACTATTGACGGCGACTTGTCGGTATATCTTAGCTATGTCTGCCTTGATGGCGACGCGAAATTTCAGAAATTTGATAAGATGTGTGAGCAGATCATTTTGAATTGTTGGTCCGACTACAAGACAATCGTTTAGTGATATACCGTTGTCTTTTTTATTCGAACAAACGATCGAACGCATCGAACACGACCCTAAGCTTCGTTGTCGTGCTAGACGTCTTTATTACCGCATGATTATTTAGGTAGAATACGCTTGAAAGATTTTTGCTTACCGCCCGACTTTCATATGCCCCAAAGCCTCACATTCGCGCATGAATTCCGTATTTTCGCGTTTAAGTTCTTTGTTTTGAGCGAATCGTCGCTCCATAGCGCAATCTCTTTTTACCGCGGCAGCACGTAAATTCCCGAATTTAATTGGTCCTGCTTTAAACAGCAACCGCACAAAGTACCTAACATTGGGTTGAATAGTGTGAGTCGAGACGAAATGTTCTTCGATTTGCATGTCTGCATCGCGAGCAGACTGCTGTGTTTCTGGATAGTCTTCGGACTCCCAGAATCTTTTTAAAAGTGAGTCGATATCGATCGAACTATGACCGCACACTAAATTTTGACTGCCATGTGCGAAGACATTGCCGGCAACCACCCAACCGAAAACAGTATTGTGCGCTGTCAGCGCACCCGAAGGATGGACGATTTTGCCTTCCTCTAAAATGTCGAAAAATATGTCTGAGCCGATTAGAAATTCTATTTGAGCGGGTCAGTTATAATATGGATCGGCGAGTGTTAACTTTAAAGTTAACAGTTAACTTTATCCCTTGCAATAGCGACACTAGGTAAATCACTAGTTAATTTGGACAAAATATATGCTTTGGTCTTTAAAGAAAGACTTTTAGCAGTGAACGACTCTTGTGCTATGCGCGCCGGAACCGATACCAACTATGGGTATTCTAGCATGCGTTCTTTTTTAAACATAATCTTTGAACACACGACTCAGTTATCAGACTAGTCTGCGACCCGGAATCTAACATTGCTCTACATTTTGGTAACTTACCAGTCCCATCCTCTATCAAAATGATTGCAGTGGGCAGAAGGGTGATGACATCTTGAGCAATGCGCTGCGAGGTATTGACAGTCACTGAATTTTCATTATCGCGAGTCGAATGAGCTGCTGAGGTTTCGTGCAGCAGTGAATTGTGTCGCTGACAAATTATGTTTGGCACGTAGACAGCATATATTGTTACTGCGCACGAATTCCTTATTCAAGGAACTGTTCACACTGATATAGGTAATGATTGTGTTTGCATTTAATGCACGAATGCTTTGCCACGACAAGGACACGTTTACCGCAAGATTTAAATGACGTCACCTTTAGATTAGATTGTTTTACACGGGACACATTGAGGTTTTCGAGCTCATCAAATCTTTCCATAAGAAAATCTATGAAATCCTTTAAACTGTTAGTTTTCTTACTTCTTTGCTTTCGAATCCACAATACATTATTGCTTTTATCGAGCTTTTTAACAAGAACATACACAAGGATCAGCTCCCAAGAATCGACCGGTTGTTTGAGGGTATGCAACGCATTAACATTTTTAAAGGCTATATTAAAAAAATGTTTTTAATTCATCAAGAGAGTTTGATTTTAGCACCGGAACGTTAAAGATATTGTCAAGGTGAGCAACTGTAAGAAAATTAGATTTATCAAAATGCTTTTTTATTAACTCCCAAGCCACGGAAAATTTTCATCACTGGGTGATAGGTGTTTTATTATTGATAGAGCATCTCCCTTCAACCACGTTTGAACGTGTTCAATTTTTTCGATGCCGGTTAATGAATCTTTGGTTGCAACTAGGGCGGAAAATAGATCACGAAATCGAACCCAATCGCGAATTTTGCCACAAAATTCTGGAAGTTTTATTTCTGGAAGCCGGCTATGATGCTCTAGCTTCGTTATGCTAATGGGTCTTTTAACGGTTTCACCCATGCCCTTGACTAAATCGTTAAGCGTGGTTTGGCTTTTCACCAAAGCTTGAATAGTTTCATTTAAATCAACGGACGCGTCTAGGCTACCCTGCGACGAAGAATTGTCTATCATTCGTGATAGTGTTGCACACGCGTCGTAATACATTTTTTCAATCTCGGAACGATACTGATTTTTAGGGTCAAAATTGTCAGTTGCGTCGTATAGTAGATTAATTTCCGATTGAACCCGTTCATATTCGAGCATATAATGCTGCGGTGTCAATGCTTGTAATTTGGCCTTTTATGGTAGGTCTTTGACGTCGGAGAGCTTCCATGATGACTTCGAAGTCTATTTTATGCCGCGCAACAATAAACACTCGCAAGAAATAATTGTAAAAATTATTAACTTTCGTAAAATTGCAACAATGACAGTTGGCAACCACGTACCGCGACAACGAAAACCGACCAAGAACAACACCACCAAAGCAACCACAGCTAAATTAACCGACGATCAAATATTGATCCCGTTAGCAATCCACCGAAAATACAACGACAACTTATTATTGGATTGCAATTAAATACAAATGTCACACAATGCTAGCGAATATAGTGTATGCAGGAGCGGCCCTTCTTATTTGGTTTTATATACGCACAGGCAGAATAACGAAACCGTTAGCAATCACCACCAAAAATGCGACGATAATAATTTTAGAATGGCAATTGTATACAAAAGGCACACAGTGTTATCGAACGAAATGTATTCAGAAGGGGTTTTTTATTTGGCGCAGGGATCTTTGAGGGAAACCCGATTATTGTATTAATAAATAAATAATATTAATTAGCTCTTGTATGGAGTATAAAACACACGGCGATGATGACGATCGACGATGATTATCAGTCCGCGCAACTGAAGATGACGACTGAGACCAACTTACTATGGTTATGACGATGATGAAGAAGAATGATGTAAAGAAAAATAAAGAACACACCGGAGGGGAAATAATATGCAATGTTCATTAATGTGCGGCGAATTCGCTGTTTTTTTTTGCACGATTGAGATGCACACACATTTAAAGATGAAAAAGGTATTTTTTGTTTTTTTAATTTTGTCATTCGAACGATTTTTCACACACTAATGTATTTCTATTTTGTGTGCGCATTGAAACTACCGTTGGGCATATAATACTGAACTCACGGCGATGCGTCGATTTAAAACGATTTATGGTTTGTATGAAGCATATGCCAAATAAATTTATCAATTTAAACGATTTATGTTTGCAAAAAGAATATTCAGAATCGCCTAGCACGCTCAAATCAAATTTGTAAGCAACACCCGCTTGAAATTTGATTTAACTAGTTACATCCGGCTCAAAGGACCATGTTTATTTTACGAAAAGTTTGTAAAATTAGTTTCCGAAATAAATGAAAGATAAAGTTTATTTATTAAGAAGAAAGATTTAAATTTGTTGTGGCTTCGCTATGCCTGGAAGCCTAGGCTTACAAAATTATCGTGTGATCGTTCCTCATGTTAATACTTGACTGACTGAATATATTCAAAAAGCTGAGGAAAGCATGATACATAAAAATAAAACTGTTTAACTTATGTGTGTAGATGCAGGTACCCTATTTTATATTGGATAGACGCAAACACCGATTATTCTTGTTATGAAAAAGGATGGTGGTTTGCGGTTCTGCGTTGACTATAGAGAACTTAAGTCACTGATAGGGATGGTTATCCACTCGAATTTATTTCGTCAATTTTGGACAAACTTCGAAACGCGAAGTTTTTGTCTTCTCTGGACTAAGTCTGCATGCTGGCAGAAACCCATGGAAGAAGAATCGTGCAAGTACACAGCCTTTACCGTGTCTGGAAGGGGTCTTTTGCAATTTTTGAAAATGCCTTTCGGCTTTCACAACTCCCCGGTAACTTGGCAAAAGTTCATTGACGATGTTCTGGGTCCTGATTTGGAACCTATTGTCTTTGAAAAACACTTCGAAATTCTCAAAGAAGTTTTCAAAAAATGGCGGGAAACAGAGCTTAAAGTAGGTAGGGAAAAATTTAACTTTTGTGGGCTTTCTTTGAAATTTCTTGGTTACGTAGTAGATAAGAATGGACTTCACGTCGATCCTGAAAAAGTGGATAGCATGTTGAGTATTCCTCCACAAAAAAATGTGAAGGAAATAAGGAGTTTTGTAGTTACTATTTCGTGGTACTGAAGATTCGTACCAAATTTTGCCATTTTAGTTAAGCCTCTTACCGATCTCTTAAAAAAAGGTAAGAAATTCGAGTGGACAAAAGAGTGGGAGGAGAGCTTTCGGAAAGCCAAAGAGTGTTTGGCACCGATTTTGACACGTCTGGATTTTTCTCGGCCGTTTGTTGTCCAAACAGACGCCTCAGATTTTGGTATCAGGGCCGTACTTTCGCAGGAATTTGAAGATGGTGAAAAAGCCATATGTTATTTGAGTCGGTCATTGAATAGGAATGAAAGGAACTTTTCTACGACCGAAAAGGAATGCTTGGCCGTACTATGGGCGATCGAAAAGTTGCGACCGTATGTGGAAGGCGTTCAATTTACTGTCGTGTTGATCATCACTCTTTGGTATGGTTAAGTAACCTTAAGGATCCGCAGGGTAGATTAGCTCGTTGGGCCATTCGGCTCCAGCAATTCTATTTCAAAATCATCCATAGAAAGGGTATAGAACATGTCGTTCCTGGTGGCGTTCGGTTAACGAGAAAGCAGCTGATCTTATAGCAGAGAGAGAGTAGGAAATTCGAAACCGTGGGAGATGATATGCGTGGACTTGGTTGGTCCATTGCCAAAGTCTTCTAGGGGTGGACTACTTCACGAAGTTTCCTTTTTTGTTCGCGTTATGTTTTTTTCTCTTCGGTGTCCCAAAGTGGATCGTCTGTGACAACGGTCCCCAGTTCCGTAGCAAGGAACTGAAGACACTTAGTGAAGCTTTCGGGTCACACTTTTTGCACCATGGTCTCATCAACCATTGGTGTACCTAGCCATTATTTTGCAATAGTAACACACGCAGGTGTTCGAGTTCCAGTACGAGGTTTTTGAAACGAGAAGAAAGCCGGCGGATGAGTCTTTAAAGTAAAGAGTCAGGTGGACTCCAATTCGCATCAATGCATTTTAACGTAACGTAATTTTTTACTTTAATTTAAACATTGTAAATTTAATAATGCACAAAATGGGTTTCTTACACGTTTAAGGTTAGGTTTTATTTTTTTTTTTTTTTTTTTTTATAATTAACGCGCGCACAAGGGATTATGTGTTTCCCTTTTAATGTAGAACACACTGCGCGGGCATTACGAAGATAGGGAGGGGAGAGATAGGAGGTGCCGATTAACATTGGTTTTGAATGTTTGCAGATCAAAATGGCAAGGGAAAATCCCGCCGGGTAAACTATTCCAGATTCGTGTCGTTCGGCTAAAGAAAGAATCCCTATATTTCACGGTACGTCCGAAATTAGGCTCAAGGGTGAACTGATGAGCATTCCTTGCGAGACGAGTATTACGGGAGAAATTTTTAAGGGGAGGAATGCAACTGGCTACTTCGAGTGAACATTTTTTGTAAAAGAAACGATAAAATAAGGAAAGACATGAAACATTGCGTCGGTGTTCGAGTGGGGCAATTGTTTCAGCGGCAGTTCTATTACCTATCAATCTTAACGCTCGATTTTGTATTCTATCAAGCAGGTGAAGCGATGTCTGCGAAGCACCTGCCCAGAGGTGGGAGTTATACTCGAGTTTAGGGCGTATAAACGCTTTATAAATTGTAGCCAGATCAGATGGGGAAAAGTACTTCTTACACCGATACAGAAAACCTAAGCACTTTGCAGCATTCTTAGCGATCTCAAATATATGGTCGTTCCAACGGAGGTCGTCGTTGACACACATACCGAGTACTGAGAGCTTTTCGGTTTCTTCGATGTAAGTGCCATTCATGGACAATGGCATTGGGGGAATGTTTAGCTTTAACGACAGAAGACAGCATTGAGTTTTCGAAGCATTAAACTCCACACGATTTCTATTACCCCATTTGACAATGCTGTATAAATCGGAGTTTAATGAGCTTGACATACGGCACCGTTGCAATTGTACGTCCGAAGGCGAAGGACGTGAATTATCGAACGAATATGAAAAGCTGAGGGTAGAGTCGTCAGCAAAACAGTTAAGTGGATTAGAAGTAACAGACAGAAGATCATTTATAAAAATGAGGAAAAGAGTCGGAGACAGAACAGAGCCCTGGGGCACACCAGCATTTATTTTATGGGAATCAGACTTGAATCCGTCCAATACAACTTGCATTGAACGGTCCAGAAGATAGCTTCTAATCCAACGAACAAGAGTATTATCGATCCCAAAAGCACGCATTTTCGATAAGAGAGCTTCATGCCAAACTCTATCAAATGCCTTGGAGATATCAAGAGCAATAATCTTACTTTCACCAAAGCGATGTAAAGATTTGTTCCACTGTTCGGTGAGATATGCCATCAGATCACCAGTGGAACGGTTGCTGCGGAAGCCATACTGACGGTCATGGAGAAGCTTACGATCTTCGAGATATTCCTTAAGCTGACGGTTAATCAGTAAGAATAAGAAAATGATTTAAAAGTAACGTTTCTCTCCGTATCTCCGAAAATAGTTTTGGTAAAATAATTCACGCTTCGAATCCCGCGTGTTAATAGTAGTGTAGTAGTAAAAAGCCTAGTGGAGACTTCTTCAACATTTTATTTCTTTTTCAATTTTTCTCGAAAATAGATAGTTGGGAAGTGTTCTGAACGCGTCCATTAAGTTTCGGCAAGTTTTAAGACCGTGGTTGTGTGTGTGAGAGTAAAGTTTCGATAGATCCCACAACGGTGGCTCTCTTGGTTAGCGTCAAGCTTCCAGGAAGCCAGAATGCCGTATTGGTGATATCGAAAACGAATGGTTGTGTTGTATGTATGAGTGAATGACTGGAATGGACGAGGGAGGAAGGGGTTGGTTAAAAATAAGTTTAGAGGACACTTGCGAGAGCCGTAGAAGCGAGAACAGAAAAAAAACAGAAAATCGAGGAGTTTTGGTGAAGGAAAGAAAATCGAGGAGGAGACATTTATTTGATTATTATATATTTTTAAAACTCAATTCAGGATTCGGGACGTGAAACGTTGAAAAAGGAGAAAGAAGATAGAAGACAGATCATTACAACAACATTACATAACTATTTTGTGTTTCATTTTTAAATATAAGTAATATACATTTATTATTCCAACATATATATATATATTTAACTTATCGTGTTCGAGTTTCCCACATAATTTTCGGGACGCGCTTTAATTGTTTTAAAGACCCATTTTTTTCTTTTGTTTTATCTGCTTTTATTTTTTTATCTATTTTCAATTGCATTTTGTTTTATTAATACCTAAATATCAAACGGACATATTGATTTATACAAACCCTTCATTAGAAAACATATTTGGGTTTTAGTCCAGGGGTCTCTATCTCACGGTTTCTTAAAATAAAATCACTAATCAAACTAAACTCTTTTTTTATTTCAAATATTGGTTATTTATATTGTATGCTTTGTTCCGCGGTGAAAAGTGTAACAAACTAGAGCCCAAAGTGTGAGGCCCAAAGTGGAAGATTTGTTTTCATTGTATTTCTTATCAATCCTTTGATTGGAATTGTTATTGATTTTTTTTTGGTTTTAAAGGTAAAATAATCAATTTGTTTGGTTTTCGTGTTCCGCGAAGAAAAGTGTAGCAAACTGGAGCCCAAATTGTGAGGCCCAAAGTGGAAGATTTTTTTAATTGTATTTCTTATCAATCTTTTGATTGGAATTGTTATTGATTTTTTTTTGTATTAATGGTGTAGTTTTCTCGTGGAAAAAAATTCTTTTGGTGGAAAAGGCGGAGCAACGAAAGGGGATCTTAGGTGGTTTTTTAATCGCTGGCAATTTATTTTTTTTCTCGTTTTGTTATTGAATTTGAGAAAAAATGATTCGTGATAGTTGTAGCTGTAGTGTATTTTTTTTCTTTCACAGTGAAAATTTAAATTGAGTGTTTCTTATACAACATCGGGCGAGTTTGAAATTTAGTGTTTCTTGTTTTTCTTAATACTTTTAGGAAACTTTAAGAGAAGGTTTTTTTTCTATAATTCGGTAAGGGTTGCCAAGTTTTTTTAATTTAAATAATTATTTTTGTGGTTTTCTTGTTTGTGTTATAAATAAGTTTTTTGAATAAATAAGAATATAGGAAGATTAGCTCAGGACAAACTGGCTTATTAGATGAAGGTCAGGGGTTTGAAAGTAGGTTCGGCAGATTAGACGAGGAAAGCATTAAGGTCATCTTGGTTGCTCGTTAAGAGAAACTCGATGGAGATTAGCAGGGTGTACCCTTTTACTTTTGATGAGGATAGAGATGCTACCGAAGCAAAAATTGAGGAAATTTAGGGCCTTCTTTAGGGACCTCTGAAGAGTCCAAAGTCTTCGAATTACATTAAGATTGTAACAAAGATTGAATGGTGTATAGGTAGATAAGCTAGGACCCCTTGTGAGGCAGAAGACGAAGAAGATGCGATTAGCTCTCTACGTTACCAAGTTTCGTGTTTGCTAGGAGATCTCACTGGTGATAGTGAGAATAGTGATAGGGAAGAAGAAGTTGAGAAAGAAAAGACTCCAAATAGAATGCAAGTTGGTCAGACCCCAGTTAGTGTGCGGTGAGCGTAAGGACTGGCTGGAGGGTCATTGTCTGAACCAAGGCGTGATGGTAGTAGTCCTTCATTCAGTGGTATTAATATTAGGGTCCCATCAGGACTAAGGGTCGATAGGGGTGACACTTCTCTTGAACAAACGGTCGTTCAATAGAAATGCACGGAACGTGTAGGGAAAAGCTGGTGACTCTAGTGGTGCATCAGTGAATTCATTCCTGGAAAGAGTGGAAAAACTTAGTCTGGCTAACGATGTCCCAGAATCTCACCTTTTCAAATCCGCTTCAGAGCATTTGTCGGGAAGACGGTGGTATAGGACGGTGGAAGATTTCGGGTATTGGAAAGCGGAGTTCCTTCCTGTAAATTTCGATGATCTTCTATTGGAACAAATTAATTGGCGTTCTCAGGGAAAAGATGAAACTTTTGGCGCGTATCTTGCCACTATGGGGACATTGTTCCAAAGATTTTCGAAACCTTTATCAGAGGGAAGGATGGTTTCTATATTGAGGGAGAATGAATCGGGTACAGATACCGAATTTCAAACCAAAGACGGTTACGGAGGGATGGAATGTTTTGAAAGACCTAGGATTTCGGTTAGAAAAGTGTAGTGTTGGATCAGTAGCGTAAGCATATTGGACTAGAAAAGGAGTTGCTGGATCTGTTTCTTTTAACATGCAGGTTAAAAGAAACAATATTGTTGCGAAGCAGGTTTCCACGGGGGAACTTCTTTGGGGCAGTAAAAGGGCGGCGGCACGCTTGTCGTTGCACGGCTAGGCTCGTGCCAGAGTGAAAAAAAATAACGATCGGAAAAGGAAGGATGAGGAGAAGGATAATTCTACTCTAAAAGGTAAGGACATGAATACACAAACCTGAGGATCTTGACGATATCTTAGGGAAAATACAAGTAAGTAAAGTGCATTTTTTTATAATTAAAAGCTAACCTAACCAAACCTACGATAAACATAAAACTAATAAAACTAAAACTAAAAAAAATAATAATAGTAAAACCCATCACCAAAACAAAATATACTTATTAAAAAAATATACTTAATCTAAAACCCTATACTAAACCCTAATCCTAATGCACCCTATTTTTTCTCTCCCCTGGATAACAACATGCTAAATTCCAGACGCTCGTCTGATGTTGTCGACGAGGTCTGGCCAGCCCACCCAATTATCAGAAGGATACTTCCAAATGCTACCAGAAACGAAAAAAAATAAAAAAAAATGGTTGAGAACAAATCCCTACTAATAGAATGTCTTGTTATACCCAGTCTCCCAAACCTATTAATTTTGGGTACAGACTTTTGGGCGCTATCGGGCATAGTTCCGGATTTGAGATCAAGTATGTGAAGTTTTTCAAACCAAGAGATTGTGGCGTCGATAACAGACATGGTAGCTATTCGGAAAAAATCTGACCTAACTGAATGTGAGGGAAATAGTTAGAATTAATTCTCGATCAACTTTTTGAATCACCGATGGTTTAAGGTGCACTTACCTAGTTGAGCACAAAATTATGACGTTCGTAGAACTAATTAAGCAGCGATACTACCCCGTTTTACCTGCGATTCAAAAACATATCGATCAGGAACTGCAGGAGATGTTAGAAGCTGGAATGATCGAAAAATCCAAAAGGCCTTGGGCATTCCCGATTATTCTTGTTAAGAAAAAGGATGGTGGTTTTCGGTTCTGCGTTGATTATAGAAAACTTAATGAAGTCACTGATAGGGCTTATCCACTCCCCTTTATTTCGTCAATTTTGGAGAAACTTCGAAACGCGATGTTTTTGTCTTCTGTGGATATTAAGTCTGCATGCTGGCAGATACCCATGGAGAAAGAATCGCGCAAGTACACAGCCATTACCGTGATTACCGTGCCTGGAAGGGGTCTCTTGCAATTCTTGAGAATGCCGGCTTACACAACTCCCCGGTAACTTGGCAAAAGTTCATTGACGATGTTTTGGGTCCTAATTTGGAACCTTTTGTCCTTGTTTTTGTTTTCTCGAAATTCGCAACGAAGTTTTCAAAAGATTGAGGGAAGCAGGGCTTAAAGTAGGTAGGGAAAAATTAAACTTTTGTAGTCTTTCTTTGAAATTTCTTGGTTACGTAGTAGATAGGAATGGACTTGACGTCGATTCTGAAAAAGTTGAAAGCATGTTGAAGATTCCTCCACAGAAAAATGTGAAGGAAATTAGGAGTTTTGTAGGGACTATTTCGTGGTACCGAAGATTCGTACCAAATTTTGCCATTTTAGCTAAGCCTCTTATTGATCTCTTAAAGAAAGGTAAGAAATTCGAGTATACAAAAGAGTGTGAGGAGAGCTTTCGGAAAGCCAAAGAGTGTTTGGCACCGATTTTGACACGTCTGGATTTTGTTGTCCAAACAGACGCCTCAGATTTTGGTATCAGGGCCGTACTTTCGCAGAAATTTGAAGATGGCGAAAAAGCCATATGTTATTTGAGTCGGTCATTGAATAGGAATGAAAGGAACTACAGTACGACTGAAAAGGAATGCTTGGCCGTACTATGGGCGATCGAAAAGTTGCGACCGTATGTGGAAGGCGATCAATTTACTGTCGTGACTGATCATCAATCATGGGAGATTATATGCGTTGACTGGGTTGGTCCATTTCCAAAGGCTTCTAGGGGTTTTATTTATATTTTGACGATTGTGGACTATTTCACGAAGTTTCCTTTTTGTTCGTGTTAAGGTCCGCCACGGCGAAAGCGGTTTGTCGGGATTCGGAAGAAAACGTTGTTGTTCTCTCCGGTCTGTGACAACAGTTCCCAGTTCCGTAGCAAGGAACTGAAGACGCTAAGTGAAGCGTACGGGTCACAACTTAGGTATACGGCGCACTACCACCCGCAAACGAATTCTGTTGAGCCCATTATTCAAATAATGAAGACTACGCTCTGAGCGTACGTTTCTGAAAACAAGCGGAGCTAGGATTCTCAACTGGCAATAGTGGCATGTGCAAACCGAACTTCGCAACATGAGGTGCTAGGTTTTTCGCCATATTTCGCTTACTTTGGTAGGAACATGGTTACTAGTGGCCATGATGTAGGTTTTAGAGATAGAGATAGTGAAAGGGACCGAGTTAGAGCGGACACCATTAGGCAGTTTCAGAAATTCAGACAGGAGACAGCTAGGAATTTGGAGGTAGCGGGAAAGAAGACCACTAAAACTATTAATTTGAGCAGAAGAAACACACAGTTTCAACTTGGTGATCTCGCTTGGCGTAGAAACTATTCTTTGTCCGATGCGGTAAACTATTTTGCAGTTAATTAGCGACTTGGTGTGTTGGTTCATATAGGGTCAGTAGAAGGGGCACACCTTGGACATACGTCATGTTAGACGATTAGGGAATCGTGTCACTAATTATTTTTTTTCTCTTTATTTTCTCTTTTTAATATGATGGTTACCTGTATTGTGTTGTTGCCCCTGTTCTTTTACCCTCCAATCCAGGCTAAGTCTTAAGAAAAGGTTTATTTTTCTTTAAAAATTTACACATTTCTTAAGGGTGGGATTTGTTACGGTAAATTTTACCACAACAAAAACTACCCTTCGGTCATTCTTTTCCCTTTTCTTTTTTTCGTTGCGGCTGCAAAATATTGGCGAAGTTGAGGGCAACTATGGTCTCATTAACCACTGGTGTACCTAACCATTATTTTGCAAAAGTAACACACGCAGGTGTTCGAGTTCCAGTACGAGGTTTTTGAAACGAGAAGAGAGCCGGCGGATGAGTCCTTTGAGTAAATAGTCAGGTGAACTCCAATCCGCATCATATCATCTTTCAATTTTCAATGCATTTAAACGTAACGTTATTTTTAACTTTAATTTAAACATTGTAAATTTAATAATGTACAAAATGGGTTTTTTACACGTTTTAGGTTAGGTTTTATAGAAGTAGAAAATAATGCTCCTCTCCGTATCTCCGAAAATAGTTTTGGTAAATTAATTCACGCTTCGAATCCCGCGTGTTAATAGTAGTGTAGTAGTAAAAAGCCTAGTTGAGACTTCTTCAACATTTTATTTCTTTTTCAATTTTTCTCGAAAATAGATAGTTGGGAAGTGTTTTGAACTCGTCCATTAAGTTTCGGCAAGTTTTGAAAACAAATCCAACAACTTGTGGAAACTGTGCTTGTGTGTGTGAGAGTAAAGTCTCGATAGATCCCACAACGGTGGCTCTGTTGGTTAGCGTCAAGCTTCCAGGAAGCCAGAATGATATCGAAAATGAATGGTTGTGTTGTATGTATAAGTGAATGACTGGAATGGAAGAGGGAGGAAGGGGTTGGTTAAAAATTAGTTTAGACGACACTCTTGCGAGAGCCGTAGAAGCGAGAACAGAAAAAAAAAGAAAATTGAGGAATTTTGTTGAAACAAAGAAAATCGAGGAGGAGAAATTTTTTTGATTATTGAATTTTGGATCGAGAATTTTTAAAACTCAAATTAGGATTTGGAACGTGATAGGTTGAAAAAGGAGAAAAGGAGATAGGAAACAGATCACTACAGAAAAATATCCAGTTTGTGTTCAATTTTTTAAATATAAATATATGAACATTTATTATTCCAATATATATATATATTTAACATATCGTCTTCGAGTTTCCCACATAATTTTCGGGACGGGCTTTAATTATTTTAAAGACCCATTTTTTTCTTTTGTTTTATTTGCTTTTATTTTTTTTATCTAATTTCAATTGCATTTTCTTTTATAATTACCTTAATATCAAACGGCCATATTGATTAAAACAAACCATTTATTTGAAAACATATTTGGGTTTTAGTCCAGGGGTCTCTATCCCATGTTTTCCCAAAGTAAAATCACTAATCAAACTAAACTCTTTAATTTTTTCAAATATCGGTTATTTATATATCGGTTATAATATATTTTCTTCTTTTGAAAAAAACTATTTTGATTCGATAAATCCAAAATTCTTCTACTGAACTTATCCCAGCTGAGCAGTCGTGTTGACAGCTATTTTAATCAAGCTGTTGTTGCACTTTTTTTTCTCATTTTCTTTTCGCGTTATTCGTTCCTGGTCAAACGGAAATATCATATCAGTATAGTAAATAGTATTATTATAGTTGCGTGCGTCGGGCGCGGTACGCGTTTAATTCTTTAATTTTACTTATTCGCGGCTTAAATAATGTTTGTTATTAATTTAATCTAAATAATCAATTTCTTTGGTGTTCGTGTTCCGCGGAGAAAAGTGTAGCAAACTGGAGCCCAAATTGTGAGGCCCAAAGTGGAAGATTTTTTTCATTGTATGTATTTCTTATCAATCTTTTGATTGGAATTGTTATTAATTTTTTTGTATTGGTGGTGTAGTTTTCTCGTGGAAAAAAATTCTTTTGGTGGAAAAGGTGGAGCAACGAAAGGGGATCTTAGGTGGTTTTTTAATCGCTGGCAATTTATTTTTTTTCTCGTTTTGTTATTGAATTTGAGAAGAAGTGATTCGTGATAGTTGTAGTTGTGTAGATTTTTTTTCTTTCACGGTGAAAATATAAATTGAGTTTTTCTTATACAACATCGGGCGAAGTTAAAATTTAGTGTTTCTTGTTTTTCTTAATACTTTTAGGAAACTTAAAGAGAAGGTTTTTTTATATAATTCGGTAAGGGTTGCCAAGTTTTTTTAATTTTAATAATTATTTTTGTGGTTTTCTTGTTTGTGTTATTAATAAGTTTTTTGAAAAAATAAGAATATAGGAAGATTAGCTCAGGAAGAACTGGCCTATGAGATGATGGTCAATGGTTTGAAAGTAGGTTCGGTAGATAAGACGAGAGCATTAAGGTCATCGCAGTTGCTCGTTAAGAGAAACTCGATGGAGATTAGGAGGGTGTACCCTCCAAATAGAATGCAAAGCGAACTTCAGGTACAAGTTGGTCAGACCCCAGCTAGTGTGCGGTCTGCGTTAGGACTGGGTGGAGGGTCATTGTCTGAACCAAGGCGTGATGGCAGTAGTCCTTCAGTCAGTGGTATTAATATAAGGGTCCCATCAGGACTAAGGGTCGATAGGGGTGACACTTCTGTTGAACAAACCGTCGTTCAACAGAAATGCACGGAACGTGTAGGGAAGTGGAGTGAAAATTACTTGTGACGCTAGTAGAGCATCAGTGAATGCATTCCTGTAAAGAGTGGAAGAACTTCGTCTGGCTAACGATGTCCCAGAATCTCACCTTTTCAAATCCGCTTCAGAGCTTTTGTCGAGTAGGACGGTTAGGGAAGATTAAGGGGATTGGCAAGAACTCGTCAAGACACTAAAAGGGGACTTCCTTCCTGTGAATTAGGATGATCTTCTATTGGAAGAAATTAATTGGCGTTCACAGGGAAAAGATGAAACTTTCGGTGCGTATCTTGCTACTATGAGGACATTGTTCCGAAGATTGTCAGAACCTTTTATCAGAGGGAAGGATGATTTCTATATTGAGGAAGAATGTAGACCCCTTTCATTAGGTACACATAGCGAGTTTCAAACCAAAGACGGTTAAGGAACTTGCTGTCTTATAAACATTTAAGGTAAATGTGAATAGTTTAACTCTACCAATTAGAGGTAGACATTTGTTGAAACCAGAATGTGGTTACCAACCGAGTTCGTCTGGACAAGACCGAGTTGCGGCTGTTGCTCCAGTCCCAGAGAACCCTTTTAAACAGGGAGTTAGGTGTTACAATTGTAACAGAGATGGGCGTTTGGCACAAAACTGTTCGGTCCAAAGAAAATGTTTCGGGTGTGGCGCAGTAGGAGTCTATCGTTGGGATTGTAGGCGGTATTCGGGAAATGGGAACGGGCTCTTGTTTTAGCAGGGCGAGAGACCCATCGTCGTTAGTTAGGTCCGCTGGCGACCAGTTGGATGATCGGGTTCAACTTAATTACACCCTGGTGGCAAATGGTAGGGATAGTTAACAATATTTAGGAGTAAACATTTACGAAATCAAGTTCTTAGGACTGCTTGATTCGGGAGCCTCTCGCGCCGTTGGGAGGGGTGAACATTTTTGAAAGACTTAGGATTTTGGTTAGAAAAGTCTAGGGTTGGGTCAGTAGCGTTGGCATATTGGCCGAGAGTAGAAGTAGCTGTATCTGTTTCTTTTAACATGGAGGTTGAGAACAAATCCCTACTAATAGAATGCCTGGTTATACCCAGTCTCCCACACCTGTTGATCTTATGTACCGACTTTTGGGCGCTTTCGCTCATAGTTCAGGATTTAAGATCAGGTATGTGGAGTTTTTCACACCAAGAGACTGTGGCGTCGATAACAGACAAGTAGCTATTCGGAAAAAATCTGACCTAACTGAATGTGAGGGCAAAAAGTTAAAATTAATTCTCGATCAACTTTTTGAATCACCGATGGTTTAGGGTGCACTTACCTAGTTGAGCACAAAATTATGACGTCCGTAGAACTAATTAAGCAACGATACTACCCAGTTTTACCTGCGATTCAAAAACATATCGATCAGGAACTGCAGGAGATGTTAGAAGCTGGAGTGATCGAAAAATCCAAAAGTCCTTGGGCATCTCCGATTATTCTTGTTAAGAAAAAGAATGGTGGTTTTCGGTTCTGCGTTGACTATAGAAAACATAAAGAAGGCACTGATAGGGATGCTTATCCACTCCCCTTTATTTCGTAAATTTTGGACAAACTTCGAAACGCGAAGTTTTTGTCTTCTCTGGACATTAAGTTTGCATGCTGTCAGATAGCCATGGAGGAAGAATCGCGCAAGTACACAGCCTTTACCGTGCCTGGAAGAGGTCTCTTGGAATTGTTGAGAATGGCTTTCGGCTTACACAACTCCCCGGTAACTTGGCAAAGGTTCATTGACGATGTTCTGGGCCCTGATTTGGAACATTTTGTCTTTGTTTTTGTCTTCTCGAAATTCTCAAAGAAGTTTTCAAAAGATTGAGGGAAGCTGGGCTTAAAGTAGGTAGCGAAAAATGTAACTTTTGTAGTCTTTCTTTGAAATTTCTTGGTTACGTAGTAGATAAGAATGGACTTCACGTCGATCCTGAAAAAGTCGAAAGCATGTTGAGGATTCCTCCACAGAAGTATGTGAAGGAAATTAGGAGTTTTGTAGTAACTATTTCGTGGTTCTGAAGATTCGTACCAAATTTTGCCATTTTAGTTAAGCCTGTTACCGATTTCTTAAAGAAAGATAAGGAATTCGAGTGGATAAAAGAGTGTGAGGAGAGCTTTTAAAAAGCCAAAGAGTGTTTGGTTACGGCACCGATTTTGACATATCTAGATTTTTCCTGGCCGTTTGTGGTCCAAGCAGACGCCTCAGATTTTGGTATAAGAGCCGTACGTTCGCAGGAATTTGAAGATGGCGAAAAAGCCATATGTTATTTAAATCGGTCATTAAATAGGAATGAAAGGAACTACTCTACGCCCGAAAAAGAATGCTTGGCCGTACCATGGGCGATCGAAAAGTTGCGACCGTATGTGGAAGGCGTTCAATTTATTGTCGTGTTGATCATCACTCTTTGGTATGGTTAAGTAACCTTAAGGATCCGCAGGGTAGATTAGCTCGTTGGGCCATGCGGCTCCAGCAATTCTATTTCATAATCATCCATAGAAAGGGTATAGAACATGTCGTTCCTGGTGGCGTTCGGTTAACGAGAAAGCAGCTGATCTTATAGCAGAGAGAGAGTAGGAAATTCGAAACCGTGGGAGATGATATGCGTGGACTTGGTTGGTCCATTGCCAAAGTCTTCTAGGGGTGGACTACTTCACGAATTTTCCTTTTTTGTTCGCGTTATGTTTTTTTCTCTTCGGTGTCCCAAAGTGGATCGTCTGTGACAACGGTCCCCAGTTCCGTAGCAAGGAACTGAAGACACTTAGTGAAGCTTTCGGGTCACACTTTTTGCACCATGGTCTCATCAACCATTGGTGTACCTAGCCATTATTTTGCAATAGTAACACACGCAGGTGTTCGAGTTCCAGTACGAGGTTTTTGAAACGAGAAGAGAGCCGGGATAAGTCTTTAAAGTAAAGAGTCAGGTGGACTCCAATTCTTGTGGAAACTGTGCTTGTGACGCTAGTAGAGCATCAGTGAATGCATTCCTGTAAAGAGTGGAAGAACTTCGTCTGGCTAACGATGTCCCAGAATCTCACCTTTTCAAATCCGCTTCAGAGCTTTTGTCGAGTAGGACGGTTAGCGAAGATTAAGGGGATTGGCAAGAACTCGTCAAGACACTAAAAGGGGACTTCCTTCCTGTAAATTAGGATGATCTTCTATTGGAAGAAATTAATTGGCGTTCACAGGGAAAAGATGAAACTTTCGGTGCGTATCTTGCTACTATGAGGACATTGTTCCGAAGATTGTCAGAACCTTTTATCAGAGGGAAGGATGATTTCTATATTGAGGAAGAATGTAGACCCCTTTCATAAGGTACACATAGCGAGTTTCAAACCAAAGACGGTTAAGGAACTTGCTGTCTTATAAACATTTAAGGTAAATGTGAATAGTTTAACTCTACCAATTAGAGGTAGACATTTGTTGAAACCAGAATGTGGTTACCAACCAAGTTCGTCTGGACAAGACCGAGTTGCGGCTGTTGCTCCAGTCCCAGAGAACCCTTTTAAACAGGGCGTTAGGTGTTACAAGTGTAACAGAGATGGGCGTTTGGCACAAAACTGTTCGGTCCAAAGAAAATGTTTCGGGTGTGGCGCAGTAGGAGTCTATCGTTGGGATTGTAGGCGGTATTCGGGAAATGGGGAACGGGCTCTTGTTTTAGCAGGGCGAGAGACCCATCGTCGTTAGTTAGGTCCGCTGGCGACCAGTTGGATGATCGGGTTCAACTTAATTACACCCTGGTGGCAAATGGTAGGGATAGTTAACAATATTTAGGAGTAAACATTTACGAAATCAAGTTCTTAGGACTGCTTGATTCGGGAGCCTCTCGCGCCGTTGGGAGGGGTGAAAATTTTTGAAAGACTTAGGATTTTGGTTAGAAAAGTCTAGGGTTGGGTCAGTAGCGTTGGCATATTGGCCGAGAGTAGAAGTAGCTGTATCTGTTTCTTTTAACATGGAGGTTGAGAACAAATCCCTACTAATAGAATGCCTGGTTATACCCAGTCTCCCACACCTGTTGATCTTATGTACCGACTTTTGGGCGCTTTCGCTCATAGTTCAGGATTTAAGATCAGGTATGTGGAGTTTTTCACACCAAGAGACTGTGGCGTCGATAACAGACAAGTAGCTATTCGGAAAAAATCTGACCTAACTGAATGTGAGGGCAAAAAGTTAAAATTAATTCTCGATCAACTTTTTGAATCACCGATGGTTTAGGGTGCACTTACCTAGTTGAGCACAAAATTATGACGTTCGTAGAACTAATTAAGCAGCGATACTACCCAGTTTTACCTGCGATTCAAAAACATATCGATCAGGAACTGCAGGAGATGTTAGAAGCTGGAGTGATCGAAAAATCCAAAAGTCCTTGGGCATCTCCGATTATTCTTGTTAAGAAAAAGAATGGTGGTTTTCGGTTCTGCGTTGACTATAGAAAACTTAATGAAGGCACTGATAGGGCTGCTTATCCACTCCCCTTTATTTCGTAAATTTTGGACAAACTTCGAAACGCGAAGTTTTTGTCTTCTCTGGACATTAAGTTTGCATGCTGTCAGATAGCCATGGAGGAAGAATCGCGTAAGTACACAGCCTTTACCGTGCCTGGAAGAGGTCTCTTGGAATTGTTGAGAATGCCTTTCGGCTTACACAACTCCCCGGTAACTTGGCAAAGGTTCATTGACGATGTTCTGGGTCCTGATTTGGAACCTTTTGTCTTTGTTTTTGTCTTCTTGAAATTCTCAAAGAAGTTTTCAAAAGATTGAGGGAAGCAGGGCTTAAAGTAGGTAGCGAAAAATGTAACTTTTGTAGTCTTTCTTTGAAATTTCTTGGTTACGTAGTAGATAAGAATGGACTTCACGTCGATCCTGAAAAAGTCAAAAGCATGTTGAGGATTCCTCCACAGAAGTATGTGAAGGAAATTAGGAGTTTTGTAGTAACTATTTAGTGGTTCTGAAGATTCGTACCAAATTTTGCCATTTTAGTTAAGCCTGTTACCGATTTCTTAAAGAAAGATAAGGAATTCGAGTGGATAAAAGAGTGTGAGGAGAGCTTTTGAAAAGCCAAGGAGTGTTTGGTTACGGCACCGATTTTGACATATCTAGATTTTTCCTGGCCGTTTGTTGTCCAAGCAAACGCCTCAGATTTTGGTATAAGAGCCGTACGTTCGCAGGAATTTGAAGATGGCGAAAAAGCCATATGTTATTTGAGTCGGTCATTGAATAGGAATGAAAGGAACTACTCTTCAACCGAAAAGGAATGCATGGCCGTACTATGGGCGATCGAAAAGTTGCGACATGTGGAAGGCGTTCAATTTACTGTCGTGTTGATCATCACTCTTTGGTATGGTTAAGTAACCTTAAGGATCCGCAGGGTAGATTAGCTCGTTGGGCCATTCGGCTCCAGCAATTCTATTTCAAAATCATCCATAGAAAGGGTATAGAACATGTCGTTCCTGGTGGCGTCCGGTTAACGAGAAAGCAGCTGATCTTATAGCAGAGAGAGAGTAGGAAATTCGAAACCGTGGGAGATGATATGCGTGGACTTGGTTGGTCGATTGCCAAAGTCTTCTAGGGGTGGACTACTTCACGAAGTTTCCTTTTTTGTTCGCGTTATGTTTTTTTCTCTTCGGTGTCCCAAAGTGGATCGTCTGTGACAACGGTCCCCAGTTCCGTAGCAAGGAACTGAAGACACTTAGTGAAGCTTTCGGGTCACACTTTTTGCACCATGGTCTCATCAACCATTGGTGTACCTAGCCATTATTTTGCAATAGTAACACACGCAGGTGTTCGCGTTCCAGTACGAGGTTTTTGAAACGAGAAAAGAGCCGGCGGATGAGTCTTTAAAGTAAAGTGTCAGGTGGACTCCAATTCGCATCAATGCATTTTAACGTAACGTAATTTGTAACTTTAATTTAAACATTGTAAATTTAATAATGCACAAAATGGGTTTCTTATACGTTTAAGGTTAGGTTTTATTGAATAAGAAAATGATTTAAAAGTAACGCTCCTCTCCGTATCTCCGAAAATAGTTTTGGTAAAATAAAACGCTTCGAATCCCGCATGTTAATAGTAGTGTAGTAGTAAAAAGCCTAGTTGAGACTTCTTCAACATTTTATTTCTTTTTCAATTTTTCTCGAAAATAGATAGTTGGGAAGTGTTCTGAACGCGTCCATTAAGTTTCGGCAAGTTTTAAAACCGTGGTTGTGTGTGTGAGAGTAAAGTTTCGATAGATCCCACAACGGTGGCTCTCTTGGTTAGCGTCAAGCTTCCAGGAAGCCAGAATGCCGTATTGGTGATATCGAAAACGAATGGTTGTGTTGTATGTATGAGTGAATGACTGGAATGGACGAGGGAGGAAGGGGTTGGTAAAAAATAAGTTTAGAGGACACTTGCGAGAGCCGTAGAAAAAAAATCGAGGAGGAGACATTTATGTGATTATTATATATTTTTAAAACTCAATTCAGGATTCGGGACGTGAAACGTTGAAAAAGGAGAAAGAAGATAGGAGACAGATCATAACAACAACATTACATAACTAGTTTGTGTTTCATTTTTAAATATAAGTAATAAACATTTATTATTCCAACATATATATATATATTTAACTTATCGTGTTCGAGTTTCCCACATAATTTTCGGGACGCGCTTTAATTGTTTTAAAGACCCATTCTTTTCTTTTGTTTTATCTGCTTTTATTTTTTTATCTATTTTCAATTGCATTTTGTTTTATTAATACCTAAATATCAAACGGACATATTGATTTATACAAACCCTTCATTAGAAAACATATTTGGGTTTTAGTCCAGGGGTCTCTATCTCACGGTTTCTTAAAATAAAATCACTAATCAAACTAAACTCTTTTTTTATTTCAAATATTGGTTATTTATATTCTATGCTTGGTTCGTAATCCGCGGAGAAAAGTGTAACAAACTAGAGCCCATAGTGTGAGGCCCAAAGTGGAAGATTTGTTTTCATTGTATTTCTTATCAATCCTTTGATTGGAATTGTTATTGATTTTTTTTTGGTTTTAAAGGTAAAATAATCAATTTGTTTGGTTTTCGTGTTCCGCGAAGAAAAGTGTAGCAAACTGGAGCCCAAATTGTGAGGCCCAAAGTGGAAGATTTTTTTAATTGTATTTCTTATCAATCTTTTGATTGGAATTGTTATTGATTTTTTTTTGTATTAATGGTGTAGTTTTCTCGTGGAAAAAAATTCTTTTGGTGGAAAAGGCGGAGCAACGAAAGGGGATCTTAGGTGGTTTTTTAATCGCTGGCAATTTATTTTTATTTTCTCGTTTTGTTATTGAATTTGAGAAGAAATGATTCGTGATAGTTGTAGCTGTAGTGTATTTTTTTTCTTTCACAGTGAAAATTTAAATTTAGTGTTTCTTATACAACATCGGGCGAGTTTGAAATTTAGTGTTTCTTGTTTTTTCTTAATACTTTTAGGAAACTTTAAGAGAAGGTTTTTTTTCTATAATTCGGTAAGGGTTGCCAAGTTTTTTTAATTTAAATAATTGTTTTTGTGGTTTTCTTGTTTGTGTTATAAATAAGTTTTTTGAATAAATAAGAATATAGGAAGATTAGCTCAGGACGAACTGGCTTATGAGATGAAGGTCAGGGGTTTGAAAGTAGGTTCGGCAGATTAGACGAGGAAAGCATTAAGGTCATCTCGGTTGCTCGTTAAGAGAAACTCGATGGAGATTAGCAGGGTGTACCCTTTTACTTTTGATGAGGATAGAGATGCTACCGAAGCAAAAATTGAGGAAATTTAGGGCCTTCTTTAGGGACCTCTGAAGAATCCAAAGTCTTCGAATTACATTAAGATTGTAACAAAGATTGAATGGTGAATAGGTTGATAAGCTAGGACCCCTTGTGAGGCAGAAGACGAAGAAGATGCGATTAGCTCTCTACGTTACCAAGTTACGTGTTTGCTAGGAGATCTCACTGGTGATAGTGAGAATAGTTATAGGGAAGAAGAAGTTGAGAAAGAAAAGACTCCAAATAGAATGCAAGTTGGTCAGACCCCAGTTAGTGTGCGGTGAGCGAAAGGACTGGCTGGAGGGTCATTGTCTGAACCAAGGCGTGATGGCAGTAGTCCTTCATTCAGTGGTATTAATATTAGGGTCCCATCAGGACTAAGGGTCGATAGGGGTGACACTTCTCTTGAACAAACGGTCATTCAACAGAAATGCACGGAACGTGTAGGGAAAAGCTGGTGACTCTAGTGGTGCATCAGTGAATTCATTCCTGGAGTGGAAGAACTTAGTCTGGCTAACGATGTCCCAGAATCTCACCTTTTCAAATCCGCTTCAGAGCATTTGTCAGGAAGAAGGTGGTATAGGACGGTGGAAGATTTCGGGTATTGGAAAGCGGAGTTCCTTCCTGTAAATTTCCATGATCTTCTATTGGAACAAATTAATTGGCGTTCTCAGGGAAAAGATGAAACTTTTGGCGCGTATCTTGCCACTATGGGGACATTGTTCCAAAGATTTTCGAAACCTTTATCAGAGGGAAGGATGGTTTCTATATTGAGGGAGAATGAAGGCCCCTTTTATCTTGTACAGATACCGAATTTCAAACCAAAGACGGTTACGGAGGGATGGAATGTTTTGAAAGACTTAGGATTTCGGTTAGAAAAGTGTAGTGTTGGATCAGTAGCGTAAGCATATTGGACGAGAAAAGGAGTTGCTGGATCTGTTTCTTTTAACATGGAGGTTAAAAGAAACAACATTGTTGCGAAGCAGGTTTCCACGGGGGAACTTCTTTGGGGCAGTAAAAGGGCGGCGGCACGCTTGTCGTTGCACGGCTAGGCTCGACGGCTTGGGGGTGGTTCTTGCCGCTTCTACTGTTCCCTCCTGTTCAACAAACAAAATTATCGTTAATTTTAGGTACAGACTTTTGGGCGCTATCGGGCATAGTTCCGGATTTGAGATCCAGTATGTGAAGTTTTTCAAACCAGGAGATTGTGGCGTCGATAACAGACATGGTAGCTATTCGGAAAAAATCTGACCTAACTGAATGTGAGGGAAATAGTTAGAATTAATTCTCGATCAACTTTTTGAATCACCGATGGTTTAAGGTGCACTTACCTAGTTGAGCACAAAATTATGACGTTCGTAGAACTAATTAAGCAGCGATACTACCCAGTTTTACCTGCGATTCAAAAACATATCGATCAGGAACTGCAGGAGATGTTAGAAGCTGGAGTGATCGAAAAACCCAAAAGCCCTTGGGCATTCCCGATTATTCTTGTTAAGAAAAAGGATGGTGGTTTTCGGTTCTGCGTTGATTATAGAAAACTTAATGAAGTCACTGATAGGGCTTATCCACTCCCCTTTATTTCGTCAATTTTGGAGAAACTTCGAAACGCGATGTTTTTGTCTTCTGTGGATATTAAGTCTGCATGCTGGCAGATACCCATGGAGAAAGAATCGCGCAAGTACACAGCCATTACCGTGATTACCGTGTCTGGAAGGGGTCTCTTGCAATTCTTGAGAATGCCTTTCGGCTTACACAACTCCCCGGTAACTTGGCAAAAGTTCATTGACGATGTTTTGGGTCCTAATTTGGAACCTTTTGTCCTTGTTTTTGTTTTCTCGAAATTCGCAACGAAGTTTTCAAAAGATTGAGGGAAGCAGGGCTTAAAGTAGGAAGGGAAAAATTAAACTTTTGTAGTCTTTCTTTGAAATTTCTTGGTTACGTAGTAGATAGGAATGGACTTGACGTCGATCCTGAAAACGTTGAAAGCATGTTGAAGATTCCTCCACAGAAAAATGTGAAGGAAATTAGGAGTTTTGTAGGGACTATTTTGTGGTACCGAAGATTCGTACCAAATTTTGCCATTTTAGCTAAGCCTCTTATTGATCTCTTAAAGAAAGGTAAGAAATTCGAGTGGACAAAAGAGTGTGAAGAGAGCTTTCGGAAAGCCAAAGAGTGTTTGGCACCGATTTTGACACGTCTGGATTTTGTTGTCCAAACAGACGCCTCAGATTTTGGTATCAGGGCCGTACTTTCGCAGAAATTTGAAGATGGCGAAAAAGCCATATGTTATTTGAGTCGGTCATTGAATAGGAATGAAAGGAACTACAGTACGACTGAAAAGGAATGCTTGGCCGTACTATGGGCGATCGAAAAGTTGCGACCGTATGTGGAAGGCGTTCAATTTACTGTCGTGACTGATCATCAATCATGGGAGATTATATGCGTTGACTTGGTTGGTCCATTTCCAAAGTCTTCTAGGGGTTTTATTTATATTTTGACGATTGTGGACTATTTCACGAAGTTTCCTTTTTGTTCGTGTTACGGTCCGCCACGGCGAAAGCGGTTTGTCAGGATTCGGAAGAAAACGTTGTTGTTCTCTCCGGTCTGTGACAACAGTTCCCAGTTCCGTAGCAAGGAACTGAAGACGCTAAGTGAAGCGTACGGGTCACAACTTAGGTATACGGCGCACTACCACCCGCAAACGAATTCTGTTGAGCCCATTATTCAAATAATGAAGACTACGCTCTGAGCGTACGTTTCTGAAAACAAGCGGAGCTAGGATTCACAACTGGCAATAGTGGCATGTGCAAACCGAACTTCGCAACATGAGGTGCTAGGTTTTTCGCCATATTTCGCTTACTTTGGTAGGAACATGGTTACTAGTGGCCATGATGTAGGTTTTAGAGATAGAGATAGTGAAAGGGACCGAGTTAGAGCGGACACCATTAGGCAGTTTCAGAAATTCAGACAGGAGACAGCTAGGAATTTGGAGGTAGCGGGAAAGAAGACCGCTAAAACTATTAATATGAGCAGAAGAAACACACAGTTTCAACTTGGTGATCTCGCTTGGCGTAGAAACTATTCTTTGTCCGATGCGGTAATCTATTTTGCAGTTAATTAGCGACCAGGTGTGTTGGTTCATATAGGGTCAGTAGAAGGGGCACACCTTGGACATACGTCATGTTAGACGATTAGGGAATCGTGTCACTAATTATTTTTTTTCTCTTTATTTTCTCTTTTTAATATGATGGTTACCTGTATTGTGTTGTTGCCCCTGTTCTTTTACCCTCCAATCCTGGCTAATTCTTAAGAAAAGGTTTATTTTTCTTTAAAACTTAACACATTTCTTAAGGGTGAATTTGTTACGGTAAATTTTACAACAACAAAAACTACCCTTCGGTCATTCTTTTCCCTTTTCTTTTTTTCGTTGCGGCTGCAAAATATTGGCGAAGTTGAGGGCAACTATGGTCTCATTAACCACTGGTGTACCTAACCATTATTTTGCAAAAGTAACACACGCAGGTGTTCGAGTTCCAGTACGAGGTTTTTGAAACGAGAAGAGAGCCGGCGGATGAGTCCTTTGAGTAAATAGTCAGGTAAACTCCAATCCGCATCATATCATCTTTCAATTTTCAATGCATTTAAACGTAACGTTATTTTTAACTTTAATTTAAACATTGTAAATTTAATAATGTACAAAATGGTTTTTTTACACGTTTTAGGTTAGGTTTTATAAAAGTAGAAAATAATGCTCCTCTCCGTATCTCCGAAAATAGTTTTGGTAAATTAATTCACGCTTCGAATCCCGCGTGTTAATAGTAGTGTAGTAGTAAAAAGCCTAGTTGAGACTTCTTCAACATTTTATTTCTTTTTCAATTTTTCTCGAAAATAGATAGTTGGGAAGGGTTTTGAACTCGTCCATTAAGTTTCGGCAAGTTTTGAAAACACATCCAACAACTTGTGGAAACTGTGCTTGTGTGTGTGAGAGTAAAGTCTCGATAGATCCCACAACGGTAGCTCTGTTGGTTAGCGTCAAGCTTCCAGGAAGCCAGAATGATATCGAAAATGAATGGTTGTGTTGTATGTATAAGTGAATGACTGGAATGGAAGAGGGAGGAAGGGGTTGGTTAAAAATTAGTTTAGAGGACACTCTTGCGAGAGCCGTAGAAGCGAGAACAGAAAAAAAAAGAAAATTGAGGAATTTCGGTGAAAGAAAGAAAATCGAGGAGGAGAAATTTTTTTGATTATTGAATTTTGGATCGAGAATTTTTAAAACTCAAATTAGGATTTGGAACGTGAAAGGTTGAAAAAGGAGAAAAGGAGATAGGAAACAGATCACTACAGAAAGATAAATAGTTTGTGTTCCATTTTTTAAATATAAATATATAAACATTTATTATTCTAATATATATGTATATTTAACATATCGTCTTCGAGTTTCCCACATAATTTTCGGGACGGGCTTTAATTATTTTAAAGACCCATTTTTTTCTTTTGTTTTATTTGCTTTTACTTTTTTTATCTAATTTCAATTGCATTTTCTTTTATAATTACCTTAATATCAAACGGCCATATTGATTAATACAAACCATTTATTTGAAAACAAATTTGGGTTTTAGTCCAGGGGTCTCTATCCCACGGTTTCTCAAAGTAAAATCACTAATCAAACTAAACTCTTTCATTTTTTTCAAATATCGGTTATTTATATATCGGTTATAATATATTTTCTTCTTTTGAAAAAACTATTTTGATTCTATAAATCCAAAATTCTTCTACTGAACTTATCCCAGCTGAGCAGTCGTGTTGACAGCTATTTTAATCAAGCTGTTGTTGCACTTTTTTTTCTCATTTTCTTTTCGCGTTATTCGTTCCTGGTTAAACGGAAATATCATATCAGTATAGTAAATAGTATTATTATAGTTGCGTGCGTCGGGCGCGGTACGCGTTTAATTCTTAAATTTTACTTATTCGCGGCTTAAATAATGTTTGTTATTAATTTAATCTAAATAATCAATTTCTTTGGTGTTCGTGTTCCGCGGAGAAAAGTGTAGCAAACTGGAGCCCAAAGTGTGAGGCCCAAAGTGGAAGATTTTTTTCATTGTATGTATTTCTTATCAATCTTTTGATTGGAATTGTTATTAATTTTTTTGTATTGGTGGTGTAGTTTTCTCGTGGAAAAAAATTCTTTTGGTGGAAAAGGTGGAGCAACGAAAGGGGATCTTAGGTGTTTTTTTAATCGCTGGCAATTTATTTTTTTTCTCGTTTTGTTATTGAATTTGAGAAGAAGTGATTCGTGATAGTTGTAGTTGTGTAGATTTTTTTTCTTTCACGGTGAAAATATAAATTGAGTTTTTCTTATACAACATCGGGCGAAGTTAAAATTTAGTGTTTCTTGTTTTTCTTAATACTTTTAAGAAACTTAAAGAGAAGGTTTTTTATATAATTCGGTAAGGGTTGCCAAGTTTTTTTTAATTTTAATAATTATTTTTGTGGTTTTCTTGTTTGTGTTATTAATAAGATTTTTGAAAAAATAAGAATATAGGAAGATTAGCTCAGGACGAACTGGCCTATGAGATGATGGTCAATGGTTTGAAAGTAGGTTCGGTAGATAAGACGAGAGCATTAAGGTCATCGCAGTTGCTCGTTAAGAGAAACTCGATGGAGATTAGGAGGGTGTACCCTTTTACTTTTGATGAGGATGAGATGCTACCAAAGTAAAAATTGACGAGATTTAGGGCCTTTTTTATGTACCTCCGAAGAATCCAACGTCTTCGAATTACATTAAGATTGTAACAAAGATTGAATGGTGTATAGGTAGATTAGCTAGGACCCCTTGTGAGGCAGAAGACAAAGATGATGCTCTCTTCGTTACCAGGTTTTGTGTTTGCTAGGAGATTTCACTGGTGATAGTGAGAATAGTGAAAGGGAAGAACAATTTGAGAAAGAAAAGACTCCAAATAGAATGCAAAGCGAACTTCAGGTACAAGTTGGTCAGACCCCAGCTAGTGTGCGGTCTGCGTTAGGACTGGGTGGAGGGTCATTGTCTGAACCAAGGCGTGATGGCAGTAGTCCTTCAGTCAGTGGTTTTAATATAAGGGTCCCATCAGGACTAAGGGTCGATAGGGGTGACACTTCTGTTGAACAAACCGTCGTTCAACAGAAATGCACGGAACGTGTAGGGAAGTGGAGTGAAAATTACTTGTGACGCTAGTAGAGCATCAGTGAATGCATTCCTGTAAAGAGTGGAAGAACTTCGTCTGGCTAACGATGTCCCAGAATCTCACCTTTTCAAATCCGCTTCAGAGCTTTTGTCGAGTAGGACGGTTAGGGAAGATTTAGGGGATTGGCAAGAACTCGTCAAGACACTAAAAGGGGACTTCCTTCCTGTAAATTAGGATGATCTTCTATTGGAAGAAATTAATTGGCGTTCACAGGGAAAAGATGAAACTTTCGGCGCGTATCTTGCTAGTATGAGGACATTGTTCCGAAGATTGTCAGAACCTTTTATCAGAGGGAAGGATGATTTCTATATTGAGGAAGAATGTAGACCCCTTTCATGAGGCACACATAGCGAGTTTCAAACCAAAGACGGTTAAGGAACTTGCTGTCTTATAAACATTTAAGGTAAATGTGAATAGTTTAACTCTACCAATTAGAGGTAGACAATTGTTGAAACCAGAATGTGGTTACCAACCGAGTTCGTCTGGACAAGACCGAGTTGCGGCTGTTGCTCCAGTCCCAGAGAACCCTTTTAAACAGGGCGTTAGGTGTTACAATTGTAACAGAGATGGGCGTTTGGCACAAAACTGTTCGGTCCAAAGAAAATGTTTCGGGTGTGCAGTAGGAGTCTATCATTGGGATTGTAGGCGGTATTCGGGAAATGAGGAACGGGCTCTTGTTTTAGCAGGGCGAGAGACCCATCGTCGTTAGTTAGGTCCGCTGGCGACCAGTTGGATGATCGGGTTCAACTTAATTACACCCTGGTGGCAAATGGTAGGGATAGTTAACAATATTTAGGAGTAAACATTTACGAAATCAAGTTCTTAGGACTGCTTGATTCGGGAGCCTCTCGCGCCGTTGGGAGGGGTGAAAATTTTTGAAAGACTTAGGATTTTGGTTAGAAAAGTCTAGGGTTGGGTCAGTAGCGTTGGCATATTGGCCGAGAGTAGAAGTAGCTGTATCTGTTTCTTGTAACATGGAGGTTGAGAACAAATCCCTACTAATAGAATGCCTGGTTATACCCAGTCTCCCACACCTGTTGATCTTATGTACCGACTTTTGGGCGCTTTCGCGCATAGTTCAGGATTTAAGATCAGGTATGTGGAGTTTTTCACACCAAGAGACTGTGGCGTCGATAACAGACAAGTAGCTATTCGGAAAAAATCTGACCTAACTGAATGTGAGGGCAAAAAGTTAGAATTAATTCTCGATCAATTTTTTGAATCACCGATGGTTTAGGGTGCACTTACCTAGTTGAGCACAAAATTATGACGTCCGTAGAACTAATTAAGCAACGATACTACCCAGTTTTACCTGCGATTCAAAAAATATCGATCAGGAACTGCAGGAGATGTTAGAAGCTGGAGTGATCGAAAAATCCAAAAGTCCTTGGGCATCTCCGATTATTCTTGTTAAGAAAAAGAATGGTGGTTTTCGGTTCTGCGTTGACAATAGAAAACTTAATGAAGGCACTGATAGGGATGCTTATCCACTCCCCTTTATTTCGTAAATTTTGGACAAACTTCGAAACGCGAAGTTTTTGTCTTCTCTGGACATTAAGTTTGCATGCTGTCAGATAGCCATGGAGGAAGAATCGCGCAAGTACACAGCCTTTACCGTGCCTGGAAGAGGTCTCTTGGAATTGTTGAGAATGCCTTTCGGCTTACACAACTCCCCGGTAACTTGGCAAAGGTTCATTGACGATGTTCTGGGTCCTGATTTGGAACCTTTTGTCTTTGTTTTTGTCTTCTCGAAATTCTCAAAGAAGTTTTCAAAAGATTGAGGGAAGCAGGGCTTAAAGTAGGTAGCGAAAAATGTAACTTTTGTAGTCTTTCTTTGAAATTTCTTGGTTACGTCGTAGATAAGAATGGACTTCACGTCGATCCTTAAAAAGTCGAAAGCATGTTGAGGATTCTTCCACAGAAGTATGCGAAGGAACTCCTAATTTCCTTTGTTGTAGTTACTATTTCGTGGTTCTGAAGATTCGTACCAAATTTTGCCATTTTAGTTAAGCCTGTTACCGATTTCTTAAAGAAAGATAAGGAATTCGAGTGAATAAAAGAGTGTGAGGAGAGCTTTTGAAAAGCCAAAGAGTGTTTGGTTACGGCACCGTTTGTTGTCCAAGCAGACGCCTCAGATTTTGGTATAAGAGCCGTACGTTCGCAGGAATTTGAAGATGCCGAAAAAGCCATATGTTATTTGAGTCGGTCATTGAATAGGAATGAAAGGAACTACTCTACGACCGAAAAGGAATGCTTGGCCGTATTATGGGCGATCGAAAAGTTGCGACCGTATGTGGAAGGCGTTCAATTTACTGTCGTGACTGATCATTACTCTTTGGTATGGTTAAGTAGCCTTAAAGATCTGCAGGGTAGATTAGCTCGTTGGGCCATTTGGCTCCAGCAATTTGGTTTCAAAATCATCAATAGAAAAGCCAAAAAACATGTCGTTCCTGGTATATTATCGCGAGGAGTTCCAGATTTAGCTGGAATATCAGAAGCGGATATGGAACTTTGGGCGATGAAAATGAAATCTTTAGTAGAAAAGAGCTCATTAGAATACCCATCCTGGAGAATAGAGGACGGGCGGCGGGAAAAAAGACTGCTAAAACTTATAATTTGAGCAGAAGAGACACACAGTTTTAACTTGGTGATCTCGGTTGGCTTAGGAACTATTCTTTGTTCGATGCGGCAAATTATTTTGCAGCAAAATTAGGGACCAAGCTTGTTGGTTCATATAGGGTCAGTAGAAAGGGCACACCTTGGACATACGTCCTGATAGACGATAAGGGGAATCGTGTCACTAATTTATTTTTTTTATTTTTTTATTTTTTAATATGATGGTAACCTGTGTTGTGTTGTTCACCCTGTCCTTTTACCCCCCAATCCTGGCTGAGCCTTAAGAAAAGGTTTATTTTTTTTGTAAAGTAAACACATTTCTTAAGGTTGGGATTTGTTACGGTAAATTTTACCGCAACAAAAAGTACTCTTCGATCATTCTTTTCCCTTTTCTTTTTTTCGTTGCGGCTGCAAGATATTGGCGAAGTTGAGGGCAACCATGGTTTCATCAACAACTGGTGTACCTAGCCATTATTTTGCAAAAGTAACAAACGCAGGTGTTCGAGTTCCAGTACCAAGTTTTTGAAACGAGAAGAGAGCCAGCGGATGAGTCTTTAAAGTAAGGAGTCAGGTGGACTCCAATTCGCATCAATGCATTTTAACGTAACGTTATTTTTAACTTCAATTGAAACATTGTAAATTTAATAATGTACAAAATGGGTTTTCAATACGTATAAGGTTAGGTTTTATAGAAGTAAGAAATGATTTAAAAGTAACGTTAGTTTTGGTAAATTAATTCACGCTTCGAATCCCGCGTGCTAATAGTAGTGTATTAGTAAAACGCCTAGTTGAGACTTCTTCAACATTTTATTTCTTTTTCAATTTTTCTCGAAAATAGATAGTTGTAAGGGTTCTGAACTCATCCATTATTTTTCGGCAAGTTTTGGAAATACATCCAACAACTTGTGAAAACCGTGGTTGTGTGTGAGAGAGTAAAGTTTTGGTAGATCTTACAACGGTGGCTCTCTTGGTTAGCGTAATAAAGATTATTCGTTAGATTTTGCACAAAATGAAAACTCATTTGACAACTTTTAAATTTTTTTTTGAGATGTGGTTAAGTGATGATGAAGTTGTGCGTTTGAACTTGAACTAACAACTGAATTCATTCTTGGCTACAGTTCAAAGGTTTTTTATCTTCCTCCCTGATTCTCTTCTACGGTTCTATTATGTTTTTTTCTTGAGCTTATAAAATGATGTTTATGACATAACCTAAACCGTGCATGTCTGATGTTGTTATCTTTTAACCCTCGCTTTACATAAAACGGATTATTTATGTAATATATGGTTTACGATCTTAGGTTCATTAGAACAGTCTGTATGACAAGCACCGTTGTGTTTATTTTGTGTACCACTAATCCCCCTTCTATAAGTAAGCTCTTCCAAAAATGTAAAATGTTGTTGTTTTTGTGTGTTACAGTCATTCAAGCTGGAGCACAACATGCTAATAGCTGGTTTTAGTCTGTCGATTGAAGTTTTAGTATTTTTTCCATTTCTAAAATTAAATTCAATTTAAAGGCAAAGTTTTTTGAGATGTTGTTGTGTGATGCCTTGTGCGTTTGAACTCGAACTTACAACTGAACTACTGTTGGATACAGTACAAATGTTTTGATCATCCTCGCCTGATTCTTTTCTACGGTTCTTTTATGTTTTTTTCTTTAGCTTATAAAATGATGTTTATGACATTACCTAAACCGTGTATGTCCTATGTTCTTATCTTATAATACTCAATTCACAAAAAACGTATTATTTATGTCTTGAGTTGAGATACATTGCACGGGTGTTGAGTTGAGAGATATTGTACAAGGAATAAAAATGATCCTTTTCCTTAGTCTTCTCAATAGTAATATAGAGAAAATGCCCTCTTAAAATGTAAGAGAGAGAGGCTTGCGACCGAGTTTGGAAGGGCAAAGGAGTCAGTGAACTCGAGTCACGGAAAAAGTGCGGTCGCAGGTTTGTTCGGTGGCTACAATTCTATGATATATACACATATATATATATTTAAATCTTCATCATCTTCGGTCCGTGGTCTGGCATCTGGCTACCGTTTGTTTGTGCAAAATTCGTGTGGTGTTCTTAGCTATATTTTCATTTCCTTGCTTGCACCACGCCCCATAGTGAACCGAACGGTTTTGTCATAAGTGGTTGAGAAAAAGGGTGAAGTAAGATTAACGGTGCTAAAAAAAATAAATATATATCGAGACCTAACCGCCAGTTTGTCAGCTCGATATTCCAAGAAAAAAAAAAATTAAACTACAGAAAAAGGTGTTTCTGGTATACTAACTGTGTTGTTCACTACCGCCATTGTATAGACATATACACTTAGGTAGTTGTGTGTTAGGGTGTGCCATTTTTTTCATCTTTTGAATTTTGGGTTGTAATAGCAATAAAAAGTGGCTATTTGGGGTCCTTATGACGTATGCCAAGAATTTTTTAAATCTATTGAAAGTAACTGCCTCCAATTTTCATTCAAAAATTTGATAAATTTATTGATTTCGCAAGGTACATTTAAATTTGTATTTCATTTTTATTGTTCAAATTTTCAAATAACATAGCTAGCTTTGACTCTTCATTTCTAATAATACATTATTTGTCTTGAATTTTCAATAAAAAAAACTTATCAGAGTAGCCCTGCACTCATTTGAATTTCCTAAGTAAATCTCATATCTCATTTATTCCTCAGTTTTATCGTGATTTTTGAGGATTAAAGATATTAATGTGAACGTTTACGTAATTTATTAATCGCCATGGAACATACTAGAAACGCCTTTAAGTATACTCTATTTGGTGAAACATGTGATCTTAAACGCAATATGCTCCCTACTTATGAAGAAATTATGAAGTGTTACGAGTTCCAAAATTCCAAATTCCAAATTCCAAAAAAAAGCCGAAAGTGTTTATTGCTTCAAGTAAAGCTTTGTTTGATATTTCATCCTGTAAGTGTTCCGATTTTTCTAAATGTACTTGTCCAAAAGAAAGAAAAGTTCCCTCTAATGAACAAGAATTCCTTATTGACCAAAGAACGACCAGAAAAATGATAATAGGAAACACAGATGCCGCAACAACAAGAAAGATTCAAAAAAGTATAAAAAAGAAAGCTTGATAGGAAAAAGTTAACAAGTTGTACAAAGGAAACGGTCACAAATGTGTCGGCAAATTCTGCTTCTCCTCATAACAGCTCATTGGACGAATCAACCGATTTATGTGAAGATACTGACAAAGAAGATTTTCCTTGCGTAGCCACTGTAAAGAAAAAGAAAATACAGCCTTCCGTGAACTATTCCGAATTATCTCATACCTGTGACCGATATGGCGTGTCAGACAGAGCTGCAGCCGCAATCGCTTCCGTTATCCTACAAGAATCTGAATTGCACATTATTGACAAAAATAAACTTAGAAGGGATCGAAAAGAAGCTAGAGAAAGTGTTCAAACGAAAGATGCCGTTTCGGAAATCTGTGCGTTGTATTTGGATGGCCGAAAAGACAAAACCTTTGTTAACAAAAAGATTAATGATAAATATTACTGTGAGATAATAGTTGAAGAACACATTTCATTAATTAGCGAACCAAATTCAAAATATTTAGGTTATATTGCTCCACCAAGAGGCACAGCTCAGTGTATTGAGCAAGAGATAACTAACTATTTTTTGACAGAAAATATATCACAAACAAATTTGATGGCTATTGGGTGCGATGGTACAAATGTCAATGTCGGGAAATTAGGAGGAATTATCCGTCTACTTGAAAAGTCCTTGAACAGACCATTGCAGTGGATGGTTTGTATGCTGCATATGAATGAACTCCTATTTCGTCATCTTTTCGCTCAAATTGATGGTATGACTTCAGGTCCAAAAACATTTTCAGGTGTTATTGGAAAAAATTGGAAAATTGTGAAGAAAATACCATCGTTGACTTCAAAAATATACCAAGCGTCCCCCTACCAGAGATGGACACAAAAAATCTTAGCTCTGACCAACTTTATTTGCATAGAATTGTATCAGCGGTTATGACTGGCAGCTGCCCAGAAGACCTTGCCGACAAATCACCCGGGAAAATGTCTCATGCTAGGTGGCTCACGTGAGCTAATCGAGTCCTTCGTCTCTACATCGCAACAACACATCCTGATGAAAAACTTACAACGTTGGCAACTTATGTTGTCAAAGTGTACGCTCCAACTTGGTTCTGCATTAAGAAACACCCAACATGCAAAGATGGAGCGCGGCATCTATGGCACTTAATCTCGACATCTCGCTACCTTATCTTCGACCTAAAAGCTGTTATTGATCCAGTCATAAAACGCAACTGTAAAATGGAAGCCAGAGTCTACTACGATCTCATTGACTGGCAAAAAGATGCTTTTGATCCCCCTCTGCTGAAAAGCGTTTCCAATGAAGAGCTTAAATTCTTCATTTCTCAAGAAGAAAATGAAATACATTTTTTGAAATTGCCATGTAACACTCAGGCAGTTGAGAGGGCAGATAAAACCGTGACGGAAGCTTCAGCAACTTTATGTACAAAATCAGCACGTGAAGGATTTATAAAATCCAAGCTTTTGTCTCGCAAATTGATGCCGAAATTCGACAGCAAAAAAGATTTTCGAGTTATATGAAATCAATTATTTATAAATTTTTTTTTTATAAAAAGTATTAAATAAAAAAATATCAGTTTTGTTGTATTTTACTTATAAAAAAAAGTTGTTTGTACCTTAGAAAAATACGACTTAAGATTTGTTTACCCAAATTTTTACGGTAAAATTGGAGGCAGAAGATGTTATCCGATTGAGATGAAACTTTCAGTATTCATCCATAAGACCATATAGCTACTTCTTATACCTATTACGAACGGCCAAAAGCACAAAAAAAAAATTTCATAGAAAAGTGACCCACCCTATTGTGTGTGTAAAAGTCCAAGCAGTCGAAAGTTGAAACTCTCATAGTGAGTGGTAACTAACCACTGGTAAGTACACACATTTCTTTATTTATTTTAACACAAACTACATAAAATACAAACATCATACAAAGAATGATATTTCAAGAAGAAAAGGAAACAAAGAAGAAAAAAAAGTGTTTGTTGTGGCTAAATGTGTTGGCTTAACTCACCATCCTCATTGTAGTGGCACAAACATGCAAGTAGTTGTGTACCTATGCAAAAATTCAAACACCCAAAACTCAACGTATATCTTTTAAGTGAGGAGTAGTTACACACACACACATTTTTATCTCTGGGTGATCATATATAAAAATAAGATACATAAATTATTTATGTAATGAGCGATATTCCAAGAAAAAAATAAGAAATACTGAAAACGGTATTTGTGGTGTGCTAGCTGTTGCTGTTGCTTAACTTTCTGTTCCAGTTGAGCTGACATACATATAATGTACATTGAGGAGTAAGCACACACAATTTTACCCCCGACTGATAGTACATAAAAACAAAAGTTGAAAGATGAGTAGAAAATCTACCAAAAAGGCGAAACGACTGAGTGTTGAAGAGATAAGAATAAAAATAAACAAACTCTTAGCTGAGGTGAAAAAATTACAAGAGGAGAACGCTCTTTTGAAGGCAGTAAGCGAAAACTTGGTGGGGATGTTTGAAGGAAGTTGTTATAATGTGGCTCCGCATATCTCTAGATCTCTACACGGCAGAGTTCTCTTAGAATGTCGCTAACAGAGGTGAAAGCTCTCCTAATAGAATACAAACCGGGTGTAATGGCGAACGCTGTCTAGTTCGGACATTACTGCGAAAGCTGTAGATCTACCGCTCCTTTTTCTAAATTTTTAAATCTACTGCACCACTGCGCTTTTGATTGATTCTACTGCAATTTCTCTGATTGAGTTTCAATAGCAAAATTGGTTATAGAAGTCAATATTTATAAAAAAAAGTCCAGATTACAAAAAAAAAAAAAAAAATTCATGTCATGTGAGTAATATCCATGGTCTGTGCTTTACTGTAGGTGAAGGCCTATATACTTTGTTTTGCATTTACTTTCGAATCTAATCAACCTCGAGCCCTACACTTACTGGGCTTTGCTCATAACCCATTTTGTACATTAAATTCTGATTGAGTAGCATCGCTTTTTTTTAATGAAAGACACCGGTGCTTTTGCTTGTTTCTTTTTTTTAGTTTCATGTTTCAAAAGTGCCAATTTCAATTGTATTCTTAATGACCGCTAGACATATTTAAGTGAGGAGTATAGACTATAGAGTTACACTGCTAATAATGTTAAATCCATTTTGGATCTGTCTCCCTAACAAATGTGGAAACAGAATTTAAAAATTGCCGCATTTGCCCAAATTATAGCGTCTGCCACTTGGGTCATTACTGTTAGTCCCTTTGGTAACATCTGTTGTTAATAACACTATTGCAGAATATATGTTATTAAAATTCTACTGCTTAAATGTTTGTTTTACTGCGATATTGTATCTGATCTACTGCGAAATGCGATTCCTCAAGTCCGAACCCTGGTTGACACCAATACAGTGGGTCAAAGTTTTGGAGAGATCTGCGAGCGTCTATGGATGGAGTTCCATAGAATTCCTGTTCTTTGCAACAGCTCCGCTCAAGGGGCCGCCAGGAAGTGCACGAGAACCAGGGAGGTAGACTTTATTCTTGGGATGGTTTTAAAAGGGAATCCGTTTGTATGTTTTTTGTAACATGAGGGCGATTTTAACTATGCTTTGACTGGACTAATTAGTTAAAAACTCAATATGTAATCACTATTTTCCTTTAAATTCATGAATTGATATTTTTGCTTAACAATGATTTAAGTTTTTTTAATAATGGTCATAGCCTTCTATGAAGTTCTTGCTAGAGTTATATGCACAACAATAAATTTGGTACTACTGGTAATGAACATGGTTTAGTGAGTTTTCTATTTGGATAAACTGGATTAGTTCTGAAGCTGAAAAGTTGGTATCATTGGTTAGGTTTTCATTAGCAATTGGGCAGACGTCTTACAATCAACCCCTGTTTGCTAATCTAATCAATTTTGATGTTTTAATATGGGAACCGAAAATTTTAGGGGATGCAGCTGTGTGATATGCTTACAGAAATCTGTGTGGAACGCTATTAATCTGCGTGGAGCGTTATTTTTATCTGTGTGGTATAAAAACAAAATCTGTGTGGAACGCTATTCAACTGTGTGGAGCGTTATTTTTATCTGTTTGGTATAAAAACAAAATCTGTGTGGAAAGCTATTAATCTGTGTGGAGCGTTATTTTTATCTGAGTGGTTTAAAAACAAAATCTGTGTGGAACGCTATTAATCTGTGTGGAGCGTTATTTGTATCTGTGTGGTACAAAAAAAAAATCTGTGTGGAACGCTATTAATCTGTGTGGAGCGTTATTTTTATCTGTGTGGTATAAAACAAAATCTGTGTGGAAAGCTATTAATCTGTGTGGAACGTTATTTTTATCTGAGTGGTTTAAAAACAACATCTGTGTGGAAAATTATTAATCTGTGTGGAGCGTTAATTTTATCTGTGTGGTACAACAAAAAAAAAAAAAAAAAAAAAATCTGTGTGGAACGCTATTAAACTGTGTGAAGGGTTATTTTTATCTGTGTGCTATTAAACTGTTAATGAAGTCTTAAATAACCGTGTGAGGCGCAATCTGTGTGTAGCGCTTTTAAACGGTTGAACGCAGTATTAGATAATTATGGGCTGCGCAATCTGTATGGAGCGCTATTAAACTATAAAACGCAGCCTTAAACAACTATGTGGGTGTAACCTGTGGGGAGAATTTTGAGTTTGACTGCGAGGTTTGCTGAGCTTGCTGTGTGGGATTCTGTGTAGTCTGCGGGACGCTTGTGAAGTCTGTGTGATAATCTTGTGTGGTATGTGAGAAGTTCTTGGATGGACTGTGTAAGTGTAGAAATTGAGTTTGAGTGGTTCTGTTCATCGGGACGATGAATGCAATCCGATGGCCGAATGTTGAGTTGAGATACATTGCACGAGTGTTGAGTTGAGAGACATTGCACAAGGAATAAAAAGATTCTTTTCCTTAGTCTACTCAACACTAATAAAGAGAAACTGCCCTCTTAAAATGTAAGAGAGGGCGGCCTGCGACCGTGCGGCCTGTGACCGTGCGGCTGTGTCGGGAAGGGCAAATGTCCACTCGAGTCACGAAAAAGGTGCGGTTGCGGGTTTGTTCGGTGTTAGCAGATGGTTCGCAGAGTGTTCGATTATCTGTAGCGATTGAATACGCGTTTATTATATGTAATATATGGTTAACGATCTTAGGTTCATTAGAACAGTCTGTGTGACAAGCACAGTTAGGTGTTTATTTTGTGTACCACTACAGCGTCAAGCTTCCAGGAAGCCAGAATGCCGTGTTGGTGATATCGAAAACGAATGGTTGTGTTGTATGTATGAGAACAGAAAAAAAAGAAAATCGAGGAATTTTGGTGAAGGAAAGAAAATCGAGGAGGAGAATTTTTTTTGTGATTATGGACTTTTGGATCGAGGATTTTTAAAATTCAAATCAGGATTCAGGACGTGAAAAGTTGGAAAAGGAGAAAAGGAGAAAGCATACAGATCATTACAGGCAGATAACTAGTTTGTGTTCCATTTTTAAATATCAATATATACATTTATTATTCCAATATATATATATATATATATTGAACCTATCGTGTTCGAGTTTCCCACATAAATTTCGGGACGCGCTTTGAAATTGTTTTAAAGACCCATTGTTTTTTTAGTTTTATTTGCTTTTATTTTGTTTATCTCATTTCAATAGCATATTGTTTTATAATTACCTTAATATCAAACGGACATATTGATTTATACAAACCCTTCATTAGAAAAGATATTTGGGTTTTAGTCCAGGGGTCTCTATCCCACGGTTTCCCAAAATAAAATCAATAATCAAACTAAACTCTTTTTTATTTCAAATATCGGTTATTTATATTCTATATTTAGTGTTGGAAATTTCTAATTCAGTTTCAAACAAAATTCTTGGCGCCATTTTTATCTGCACCCTATTGTGCAACAATATATTTTCTTCTTTTGCAAAAACTATTTTGATTCGATAAATCAATTAATTTTATCAACAGAAATCCAAAATTCTTCCATTGAACCCATCCCAGCTGAGCAGTCGTGTTGACAGCTATTTTATTCAAGCTGTTGATGCACTTTTTTTTCTCATTTTCTTTTTGCGTTATTCGTTTGTGGTCAAACGGAAATATCATATCAGTATAGTAAAGAGTATTACTATAGTTGCGTGCGTCGGTCTCGGTACGCCTTTAATTCTTTTATTTTACTTTTTTTTAATTAAGTTGTTCGCGGCTTAAATAGCGTTTGTTATTAATTTAATCTAAATAATCAATTTCTTTGGTGTTCGTGTTCCGCGGAGAAAAGCGTAGCAAACTGGAGCCCAACGTGTGAGGCTCAAAGTGGAAGATTTTTTTCATTGTATTTCTTATCAATCTTTTGATTGGAATTGTTATTGATTTTTTTTGTATTAATGGTGTAGTTTTCTCGTGGAATAAAAATTCTTTTGGAGAAAAAGGCGGAGCAACAAAAGGGGATCTAAGGTGGTTTTTTAATCGCTGGCAATTAGTTTTTTTCTCGTTTTGTTATTGAATTTGAGAAGAAGTGATTCGTGATAGTTGTAGCTGTAGTGTAGTTTTTTTTTTCACGTTGAACATTTAAATTGACTTTTCTTATACAACATCGGGCGAGGTTGGAATTTAGTGTTTCTTCTTTTTCTAAATACTTTTTAGGAAACTTCAAGTAAAAGTTTTTTTTATATAATTCGGTAAAGGTTGCCAATTACTTTTGGGGTTTTCTTGTTTGTGTTATTAATAAGTTTTTTTGAATAAATAAGAATGTAGGAAGATTAGCTCAGGACAAACTGGCTTATAAGATGAAGGTCAGGGGTTTGAAAGTAGGTTCGGCAGATTAGACGAGGAAAGCATTAAGGTCATCTCGGTTGCTCGTTAAGAGAAACTCGATGGAGATTAGCAGGGTGTACCCTTTTACTTTTGATGAGGATAGAGATGCTACCGAAGCAAAAATTGAGGAAATTTAGGGCCTTCTTTAGGGACCTCTGAAGAATCCAAAGTCTTCGAAGTTCGTTAAGATTGTAACAAAGGTTGAATGGTGTATAGGTAGATAAGCTAGGACCCCTTGTCAGACAGAAGACGAAGAAGATGCGATTAGCTCTCTACGTTACCAGGTTTCGTGTTTGCTAGGAGATCTCACTGGTGATAGTGAGAATAGTGATAGGGAAGAACAATTTGAGAAAGAAAAGACTCCAAATAGAATGTTAAGCGAACTTCAGGTACAAGTTGGTCAGACCCCAGCTAGTGTGCGGTCTGCGTTAGGACTGGCTGGAGGGTCATTATCTGAACCAAGGCGTGATGGCAGTAGTCCCTCAGTCAGTCAGAAATGCACGGAACGTGTAGGAAAGTAGAGGTGAAATTTACTGGTAACTCTAGTGGTGCCTTAGTGAATTCATTCCTGGAAAGAGTGGAAGAACTTCTTCTGGCTAACGATGTCCCAGAATCTCACCTTTTCAAATCCGCTTCAGAGCTTGTATCGGGTAGGACGGTGGTATAGGACGGTTAAGGAAAATTTAGGGGATTGGCAAGAACTCGTCAAGGAACTAAAAGCGGAGTTCCTTCTTGTGAATTACGATGATCTTCTACTGGAAGAAATTAATTGGCGTTCACAGGGAAAAGATGAAACTTTCGGTATTTCGCGTATCTTGCCACTATGAGGACATTATTCCGAGGATTGTTGGAACCTTTATCAGAGGTAAGGATGATTTCTATATTGAGGAAGAATGTAGACCCCTTTTATCAGGTACAGATAGCGAGTTTCAAACCAAAGACGGTTAAGGAGGGGTGGAAAGTTTTGAAAGACTTAGGATTTTGGTTCGAAAAGCGTAGTGTTGGGTCAGTAGCGTTAGCATATTTGACGAAAGTAGGAGTAGCTGGATCTGTTTCTTTTAACATGGAGGTTAAGAACAAATCCCTACTAATAGAATATCTGGTTATACCCAGTCTCCCACACCTGTTGATCTGAGGTACCGACTTTTGGGCGCTATCGGGCATAGTTCCGGATTTGAGATCAGGTATGTGGAGTTTTTCAAACCAAAAGATTATGGGTTCGATAACAGTTTTGGTAGCTATTTGGAAAAAATCTGACCTAACTGAATGTGAGAGCAAAAAGTTAGAATTAATTCTCGATAAACTTTTTGAATCACTGATGGTTTAGGATGCACTTACCTAGTTGAGCACAAAATATCGATCAGTAACTGCAGGAGACGTTAGAAGCTGGAGTGATTGAAAAATCCAAAAGTTCTTGGGCATCTCCAATTATTCTTGTTAAGAAAAAGAATGGTGGTTTTCGGTTCTGCGTTGACTATAGAAAACTTAATGAAGTCACTGATAGGGATGCTTATCCACTCCCCTTTATTTCGTTAATTCGAAAAAACTTCAAAACGCGAAGTTTTTGTCTTCTCTGGACATTAAGTCTGCATGCTGTCAGATAGCCATGGAGGAAGAATCGCGCAAGTACACAGCCTTTACCGTGCCTGGAAGGGGTCTCTTGCAATTTTGGAGAATGCCTTTCGGCTACTCAACTCCCCGGTAACTTGGCAAAAGTTCATTGGCGATGTTCTGGGTCCTGATTTGGAACCTTTTGTCTTTGTTTTTGTCTTCTCGAAATTCTCAAAGAAGTTTTCAAAAGATTGAGGGAAGCAGGGCTTAATGTAAGTAGGGAAAAATGTAACTTTTGTTGGATTTCTTTGAAATTTCTTGGTTACGTAGTAGATAGGAATGGACTTGACGTCGATCCTGAAAAAGTGGAAAGCATGTTGAGGATTCCTCCACAGAAAAAGGTGGAGGAAATTAAGAGTTTTGTAGGGACTATTTCGTGGTACCGAAGATTCGTACCAAATTTTGAAATTTTAGGTAAGCCTCTTACCGATCTCTTAAAGAAAGGTAAGAAATTCGAGTGGACAAAAGAGTGTGAGGAGTGCTTTCGAAAAGCCAAAAAGGGTTTGGATTTTTCTCGGCCGTTTGTTGTCCAAACAGACGCCTCAGATTTTGGTATCAGGGCCGTACTTTCGCAGGAATTTGAAGATGGCGAAAAAGCCATATGTTATTTGACTCGGTCATTGAATAGGAATGAAAGGAACTACTCTACGACCGAAAAGGAATGCTTGGCCGTACTATGGGCGATCGAAAAGTTGCGACCGTATGTGGAAGGCGTTCAATTTACTGTCGTGTTGATCATCACTCTTTGGTATGGTTAAGTAACCTTAAGGATCCGCAGGGTAGATTAGCTCGTTGGGCCATGCGGCTCCAGCAATTCTATTTCAAAATCATCCATAGAAAGGGTATAGAACATGTCGTTTCTGGTGGCGTTCGGTTAATGAGAAAGCAGCTGATCTTATAGCAGAGAGAGAGTAGGAAATTCGAAACCGTGGGAGATGATATGCGTGGACTTGGTTGGTCCATTGCCAAAGTCTTCTAGGGGTGGACTACTTCACGAATTTTCCTTTTTTGTTCGCGTTATGTTTTTTTCTCTTCGGTGTCCCAAAGTGGATCGTCTGTGACAACGGTCCCCAGTTCCGTAGCAAGGAACTGAAGACACTTAGTGAAGCTTTCGGGTCACACTTTTTGCACCATGGTCTCATCAACCATTGGTGTACCTAGCCATTATTTTGCAATAGTAACACACGCAGGTGTTCGAGTTCCAGTACGAGGTTTTTGAAACGAGAAGAGAGCCGGCGGATGAGTCTTTAAAGTAAAGAGTCAGGTGGACTCCAATTCTTGTGGAAACTGTGCTTGTGACGCTAGTAGAGCATCAGTGAATGCATTCCTGTAAAGAGTGGAAGAACTTCGTCTGGCTAACGATGTCCCAGAATCTCACCTTTTCAAATCCGCTTCAGAGCTTTTGTCGAGTAGGACGGTTAGCGAAGATTAAGGGGATTGGCAAGAACTCGTCAAGACACTAAAACGGGACTTCCTTCCTGTAAATTAGGATGATCTTCTATTGGAAGAAATTAATTGGCGTTCACAGGGAAAAGATGAAACTTTCGGCGCGTATCTTGCTACTATGAGGACATTGTTCCGAAGATTGTCAGAACCTTTTATCAGAGGGAAGGATAATTTCTAAATTGAGGAAGAATGTAGACCCCTTTCATAAGGTACACATAGCGAGTTTCAAACCAAAGACGGTTAAGGAACTTGCTGTCTTATAAACATTTAAGGTAAATGTGAATAGTTTAACTCTACCAATTAGAGGTAGACATTTGTTGAAACCAGAATGTGGTTACCAACCGAGTTCGTCTAGACAAGACCGAGTTGCGGCTGTTGCTCCAGTCCCAGAGAACTCTTTTAAACAGGGCGTTAGGTGTTACAAGTGTAACAGAGATAGGCGTTTGGCACAAAACTGTTCGGTCCAAAGAAAATGTTTCGGGTGTGGCGCAGTAGGAGTCTATCGTTGGCATTGTAGGCGGTATTCGGGAAATGGGGAACGGGCTCTTGTTTTAGCAGGGCGAGAGACCCATCGTCGTTAGTTAGGTCCGCTGGCGACCAGTTGGATGATCGGGTTCAACTTAATTACACCCTGGTGGCAAATGGTAGGGATAGTTAACAATATTTAGGAGTAAACATTTACGAAATCAAGTTCTTAGGACTGCTTGATTCGGGAGCCTCTCGCGCCGTTGGGAGGGGTGAAAATTTTTGAAAGACTTAGGATTTTGGTTAGAAAAGTCTAGGGTTGGGTCAGTAGCGTTGGCATATTGGCCGAGAGTAGAAGTAGCTGTATCTGTTTCTTTTAACATGGAGGTTGAGAACAAATCCCTACTAATAGAATGCCTGGTTATACCCAGTCTCCCACACCTGTTGATCTTATGTACCGACTTTTGGGCGCTTTCGCGCATAGTCCAGGATTTAAGATCAGGTATGTGGAGTTTTTCACACCAAGAGACTGTGGCGTCGATAACAGACAAGTAGCTATTCGGAAAAAATCTGACCTAACTGAATGTGAGGGCAAAAAGTTAGAATTAATTCTCGATCAACTTTTTGAATCACCGATGGTTTAGGGTGCACTTACCTAGTTGAGGACAAAATTATGACGTCCGTAGAACTAATTAAGCAACGATACTACCCAGTTTTTCCTGCGATTCAAAAAACATATCGATCAGGAACTGCAGGAGATGTTAGAAGCTGAAGTGATCGAAAAATCCAAAAGTCCTTGGGCATCTCCGATTATTCTTGTTAAGAAAAAGAATGGTGGTTTTCGGTTCTGCGTTGACTATAGAAAACTTAATGAAGGCACTGATAGGGATGCTTATCCACTCCCCTTTATTTCGTAAATTTTGGACAAACTTCGAAACGCGAAGTTTTTGTCTTCTCTGGACATTAAGTTTGCATGCTGTCAGATAGCCATGGAGGAAGAATCGCGCAAGTACACAGCCTTTACCGTGCCTGGAAGAGGTCTCTTGGAATTGTTGAGAATGCCTTTCGGCTTACACAACTCCCCGGTTACTTGGCAAAGGTTCATTGACGATGTTCTGGGCCCTGATTTGGAACCTTTTGTCTTTGTTTTTGTCTTCTCGAAATTCTCAAAGAAGTTTTCAAAAGATTGAGGGAAGCTGGGCTTAAAGTAGGTAGCGAAAAATGTAACTTTTGTAGTCTTTCTTTGAAATTTCTTGGTTACGTAGTAGATAAGAATGGACTTCACGTCGATCCTGAAAAAGTCGAAAGCATGTTGAGGATTCCTCCACAGAAGTATGTGAAGGAAATTAGGAGTTTTGTAGTTACTATTTCGTGGTTTTGAAGATTCGTACCAAATTTTGCCATTTTAGTTAAGCCTGTTACCGATTTCTTAAAGAAAGATAAGGAATTCGAGTGGATAAAAGAGTGTGAGGAGAGCTTTTAAAAAGCCAAAGAGTGTTTGGTTACGGGACCGATTTTGACATATCTAGATTTTTCCTGGCCGTTTGTTGTCCAAGCAAACGCCTCAGATTTTGGTATAAGAGCCGTACGTTCGCAGGAATTTGAAGATGGCGAAAAAGCCATATGTTATTTGAGTCGGTCATTGAATAGGAATGAAAGGAACTACTCTACGACTGAAAAGGAATGCTTGGCCGTACTATGGGCGATCGAAAAGTTGCGACCGTATGTGGAAGGCGTTCAATTTACTTTCGTGACTGATCATCACTCTTTGGTATGGTTAAGTAGCCTTAAAGATCTGCAGAGTAGATTAGCTCGTTGGGCCATTTGGCTCCAGCAATTTGGTTTCAAAATCATCCATAGAAAAGCCAAAAAACATGTCGTTCCTGGTATATTATCGCGAGGAGTTCCAGATTTAGCTGGAATATCAGAAGCGGATATGGAACTTTGGGCGATGAAAATGAAATCTTTAGTAGAAAAGAGCTCATTAGAATACCCATCCTGGAGAATAGAGGACGGGCGGCGGGAAAAAAGACTGCTAAAACTTATAATTTGAGCAGAAGAGACACACAGTTTTAACTTGGTGATCTCGGTTGGCTTAGGAACTATTCTTTGTTCGATGCGGCAAATTATTTTGCAGCAAAATTAGGGACCAAGCTTGTTGGTTCATATAGGGTCAGTAGAAAGGGCACACCTTGGACATACGTCCTGATAGACGATAAGGGGAATCGTGTCACTAATTATTTTTTTTTTATTTTTTTATTTTTTAATATGATGGTAACCTGTGTTGTGTTGTTCACCCTGTCCTTTTACCCTCCAATCCTGGCTGAGCCTTAAGAAAAGGTTTATTTTTTTTGTAAAGTAAACACATTTCTTAAGGTTGGGATTTGTTACGGTAAATTTTACCGCAACAAAAAGTACTCTTCGATCATTCTTTTCCCTTTTCTTTTTTTCGTTGCGGCTGCAAAATATTGGCGAAGTTGAGGGCAACCATGGTTTCATCAACAACTGGTGTACCTAGCCATTATTTTGCAAAAGTAACAAACGCAGGTGTTCGAGTTCCAGTACCAAGTTTTTGAAACGAGAAGAGAGCCAGCGGATGAGTCTTTAAAGTAAGGAGTCAGGTGGACTCCAATTCGCATCAATGCATTTTAACGTAACGTTATTTTTAACTTCAATTGAAACATTGTAAATTTAATAATGTACAAAATGGGTTTTCAATACGTATAAGGTTAGGTTTTATAGAAGTAAGAAATGATTTAAAAGTAACGTTAGTTTTGGTAAATTAATTCACGCTTCGAATCCCGCGTGCTAATAGTAGTGTATTAGTAAAACGCCTAGTTGAGACTTCTTCAACATTTTATTTCTTTTTCAATTTTTCTCGAAAATAGATAGTTGTAAGGGTTCTGAACTCATCCATTATTTTTCGGCAAGTTTTGGAAATACATCCAACAACTTGTGAAAACCGTGGTTGTGTGTGAGAGAGTAAAGTTTTGGTAGATCTTACAACGGTGGCTCTCTTGGTTAGCGTAATAAAGATTATTCGTTAGATTTTGCACAAAATGAAAACTCATTTGACAACTTTTAAATTTTTTTTTGAGATGTGGTTAAGTGATGATGAAGTTGTGCGTTTGAACTTGAACTAACAACTGAATTCATTCTTGGCTACAGTTCAAAGGTTTTTTATCTTCCTCCCTGATTCTCTTCTACGGTTCTATTATGTTTTTTTCTTGAGCTTATAAAATGATGTTTATGACATAACCTAAACCGTGCATGTCTGATGTTGTTATCTTTTAACCCTCGCTTTACATAAAACGGATTATTTATGTAATATATGGTTTACGATCTTAGGTTCATTAGAACAGTCTGTATGACAAGCACCGTTGTGTTTATTTTGTGTACCACTAATCCCCCTTCCATAAGTAAGCTCTTCCAAAAATGTAAAATGTTGTTGTTTTTGTGTGTTACAGTCATTCAAGCTGGAGCACAACATGCTAATAGCTGGTTTTAGTCTGTCGATTGAAGTTTTAGTATTTTTTCCATTTCTAAAATTAAATTCAATTTAAAGGCAAAGTTTTTTGAGATGTTGTTGTGTGATGCCTTGTGCGTTTGAACTCGAACTTACAACTGAACTACTGTTGGATACAGTACAAATGTTTTGATCATCCTCGCCTGATTCTTTTCTACGGTTCTTTTATGTTTTTTTCTTTAGCTTATAAAATGATGTTTATGACATTACCTAAACCGTGTATGTCCTATGTTCTTATCTTATAATACTCAATTCACAAAAAACGTATTATTTATGTCTTGAGTTGAGATACATTGCACGGGTGTTGAGTTGAGAGATATTGTACAAGGAATAAAAATGATCCTTTTCCTTAGTCTTCTCAATAGTAATATAGAGAAAATGCCCTCTTAAAATGTAAGAGAGAGAGGCTTGCGACCGAGTTTGGAAGGGCAAAGGAGTCAGTGAACTCGAGTCACGGAAAAAGTGCGGTCGCAGGTTTGTTCGGTGGCTACAATTCTATGATATATACACATATATATATATTTAAATCTTCATCATCTTCGGTCCGTGGTCTGGCATCTGGCTACCGTTTGTTTGTGCAAAATTCGTGTGGTGTTCTTAGCTATATTTTCATTTCCTTGCTTGCACCACGCCCCATAGTGAACCGAACGGTTTTGTCATAAGTGGTTGAGAAAAAGGGTGAAGTAAGATTAACGGTGCTAAAAAAAATAAGTATATATCGAGACCTAACCGCCAGTTTGTCAGCTCGATATTCCAAGAAAAAAAAAATTAAACTACAGAAAAAGGTGTTTCTGGTATACTAACTGTGTTGTTCACTACCGCCATTGTATAGACATATACACTTAGGTAGTTGTGTGTTAGGGTGTGCCATTTTTTTCATCTTTTGAATTTTGGGTTGTAATAGCAATAAAAAGTGGCTATTTGGGGTCCTTATGACGTATGCCAAGAATTTTTTAAATCTATTGAAAGTAACTGCCTCCAATTTTCATTCAAAAATTTGATAAATTTATTGATTTCGCAAGGTACATTTAAATTTGTATTTCATTTTTATTGTTCAAATTTTCAAATAACATAGCTAGCTTTGACTCTTCATTTCTAATAATACATTATTTGTCTTGCATTTTCAATAAAAAAAACTTATCAGAGTAGCCCTGCACTCATTTGAATATCCTAAGTAAATCTCATATCTCATTTATTCCTCAGTTTTATCGTGATTTTTGAGGATTAAAGATATTAATGTGAACGTTTACGTAATTTATTAATCGCCATGGAACATACTAGAAACGCCTTTAAGTATACTCTATTTGGTGAAACATGTGATCTTAAACGCAATATGCTCCCTACTTATGAAGAAATTATGAAGTGTTACGAGTTCCAAAATTCCAAATTCCAAATTCCAAAAAAAAGCCGAAAGTGTTTATTGCTTCAAGTAAAGCTTTGTTTGATATTTCATCCTGTAAGTGTTCCGATTTTTCTAAATGTACTTGTCCAAAAGAAAGAAAAGTTCCCTCTAATGAACAAGAATTCCTTATTGACCAAAGAACGACCAGAAAAATGATAATAGGAAACACAGATGCCGCAACAACAAGAAAGATTCAAAAAAGTATAAAAAAGAAAGCTTGATAGGAAAAAGTTAACAAGTTGTACAAAGGAAACGGTCACAAATGTGTCGGCAAATTCTGCTTCTCCTCATAACAGCTCATTGGACGAATCAACCGATTTATGTGAAGATACTGACAAAGAAGATTTTCCTTGCGTAGCCACTGTAAAGAAAAAGAAAATACAGCCTTCCGTGAACTATTCCGAATTATCTCATACCTGTGACCGATATGGCGTGTCAGACAGAGCTGCAGCCGCAATCGCTTCCGTTATCCTACAAGAATCTGAATTGCACATTATTGACAAAAATAAACTTAGAAGGGATCGAAAAGAAGCTAGAGAAAGTGTTCAAACGAAAGATGCCGTTTCGGAAATCTGTGCGTTGTATTTGGATGGCCGAAAAGACAAAACCTTTGTTAACAAAAAGATTAATGATAAATATTACTGTGAGATAATAGTTGAAGAACACATTTCATTAATTAGCGAACCAAATTCAAAATATATAGGTTATATTGCTCCACCAAGAGGCACAGCTCAGTGTATTGAGCAAGAGATAACTAACTATTTTTTGACAGAAAATATATCACAAACAAATTTGATGGCTATTGGGTGCGATGGTACAAATGTCAATGTCGGGAAATTAGGAGGAATTATCCGTCTACTTGAAAAGTCCTTGAACAGACCATTGCAGTGGATGGTTTGTATGCTGCATATGAATGAACTCCTATTTCGTCATCTTTTCGCTCAAATTGATGGTATGACTTCAGGTCCAAAAACATTTTCAGGTGTTATTGGGAAAAAATTGGAAAATTGTGAAGAAAATACCATCGTTGACTTCAAAAATATACCAAGCGTCCCCCTACCAGAGATGGACACAAAAAATCTTAGCTCTGACCAACTTTATTTGCATAGAATTGTATCAGCGGTTATGACTGGCAGCTGCCCAGAAGACCTTGCCGACAAATCACCCGGGAAAATGTCTCATGCTAGGTGGCTCACGTGAGCTAATCGAGTCCTTCGTCTCTACATCGCAACAACACATCCTGATGAAAAACTTACAACGTTGGCAACTTATGTTGTCAAAGTGTACGCTCCAACTTGGTTCTGCATTAAGAAACACCCAACATGCAAAGATGGAGCGCGGCATCTATGGCACTTAATCTCGACATCTCGCTACCTTATCTTCGACCTAAAAGCTGTTATTGATCCAGTCATAAAACGCAACTGTAAAATGGAAGCCAGAGTCTACTACGATCTCATTGACTGGCAAAAAGATGCTTTTGATCCCCTTCTGCTGAAAAGCGTTTCCAATGAAGAGCTTAAATTCTTCATTTCTCAAGAAGAAAATGAAATACATTTTTTGAAATTGCCATGTCACACTCAGGCAGTTGAGAGGGCAGTTAAAACCGTGACGGAAGCTTCAGCAACTTTATGTACAAAATCAGCACGTGAAGGATTTATAAAATCCAAGCTTTTGTCTCGCAAATTGATGCCGAAATTCGACAGCAAAAAAGATTTTCGAGTTATATGAAATCAATTATTTATAAATTTTTTTTTTATAAAAAGTATTAAATAAAAAAATATCAGTTTTGTTGTATTTTACTTATAAAAAAAAGTTGTTTGTACCTTAGAAAAATACGACTTAAGATTTGTTTACCCAAATTTTTACGGTAAAATTGGAGGCAGAAGATGTTATCCGATTGAGATGAAACTTTCAGTATTCATCCATAAGACCATATAGCTACTTCTTATACCTATTACGAACGGCCAAAAGCACAAAAAAAAAATTTCATAGAAAAGTGACCCACCCTATTGTGTGTGTAAAAGTCCAAGCAGTCGAAAGTTGAAACTCTCATAGTGAGTGGTAACTAACCACTGGTAAGTACACACATTTCTTTATTTATTTTAACACAAACTACATAAAATACAAACATCATACAAAGAATGATATTTCAAGAAGAAAAGGAAACAAAGAAGAAAAAAAAGTGTTTGTTGTGGCTAAATGTGTTGGCTTAACTCACCATCCTCATTGTAGTGGCACAAACATGCAAGTAGTTGTGTACCTATGCAAAAATTCAAACACCCAAAACTCAACGTATATCTTTTAAGTGAGGAGTAGTTACACACACACACATTTTTATCTCTGGGTGATCATATATAAAAATAAGATACATAAATTATTTATGTAATGAGCGATATTCCAAGAAAAAAATAAGAAATACTGAAAACGGTATTTGTGGTGTGCTAGCTGTTGCTGTTGCTTAACTTTCTGTTCCAGTTGAGCTGACATACATATAATGTACATTGAGGAGTAAGCACACACAATTTTACCCCCGACTGATAGTACATAAAAACAAAAGTTGAAAGATGAGTAGAAAATCTACCAAAAAGGCGAAACGACTGAGTGTTGAAGAGATAAGAATAAAAATAAACAAACTCTTAGCTGAGGTGAAAAAATTACAAGAGGAGAACGCTCTTTTGAAGGCAGTAAGCGAAAACTTGGTGGGGATGTTTGAAGGAAGTTGTTATAATGTGGCTCCGCATATCTCTAGATCTCTACACGGCAGAGTTCTCTTAGAATGTCGCTAACAGAGGTGAAAGCTCTCCTAATAGAATACAAACCGGGTGTAATGGCGAACGCTGTCTAGTTCGGACATTACTGCGAAAGCTGTAGATCTACCGCTCCTTTTTCTAAATTTTTAAATCTACTGCACCACTGCGCTTTTGATTGATTCTACTGCAATTTCTCTGATTGAGTTTCAATAGCAAAATTGGTTATAGAAGTCAATATTTATAAAAAAAAGTCCAGATTACAAAAAAAAAAAAAAAAAATTCATGTCATGTGAGTAATATCCATGGTCTGTGCTTTACTGTAGGTGAAGGCCTATATACTTTGTTTTGCATTTACTTTCGAATCTAATCAACCTCGAGCCCTACACTTACTGGGCTTTGCTCATAACCCATTTTGTACATTAAATTCTGATTGAGTAGCATCGCTTTTTTTTAATGAAAGACACCGGTGCTTTTGCTTGTTTCTTTTTTTTAGTTTCATGTTTCAAAAGTGCCAATTTCAATTGTATTCTTAATGACCGCTAGACATATTTAAGTGAGGAGTATAGACTATAGAGTTACACTGCTAATAATGTTAAATCCATTTTGGATCTGTCTCCCTAACAAATGTGGAAACAGAATTTAAAAATTGCCGCATTTGCCCAAATTATAGCGTCTGCCACTTGGGTCATTACTGTTAGTCCCTTTGGTAACATCTGTTGTTAATAACACTATTGCAGAATATATGTTATTAAAATTCTACTGCTTAAATGTTTGTTTTACTGCGATATTGTATCTGATCTACTGCGAAATGCGATTCCTCAAGTCCGAACCCTGGTTGACACCAATACAGTGGGTCAAAGTTTTGGAGAGATCTGCGAGCGTCTATGGATGGAGTTCCATAGAATTCCTGTTCTTTGCAACAGCTCCGCTCAAGGGGCCGCCAGGAAGTGCACGAGAACCAGGGAGGTAGACTTTATTCTTGGGATGGTTTTAAAAGGGAATCCGTTTGTATGTTTTTTGTAACATGAGGGCGATTTTAACTATGCTTTGACTGGACTAATTAGTTAAAAACTCAATATGTAATCACTATTTTCCTTTAAATTCATGAATTGATATTTTTGCTTAACAATGATTTAAGTTTTTTTAATAATGGTCATAGCCTTCTATGAAGTTCTTGCTAGAGTTATATGCACAACAATAAATTTGGTACTACTGGTAATGAACATGGTTTAGTGAGTTTTCTATTTGGATAAACTGGATTAGTTCTGAAGCTGAAAAGTTGGTATCATTGGTTAGGTTTTCATTAGCAATTGGGCAGACGTCTTACAATCAACCCCTGTTTGCTAATCTAATCAATTTTGATGTTTTAATATGGGAACCGAAAATTTTAGGGGGTGCAGCTGTGTGATATGCTTACAGAAATCTGTGTGGAACGCTATTAATCTGCGTGGAGCGTTATTTTTATCTGTGTGGTATAAAAACAAAATCTGTGTGGAACGCTATTCAACTGTGTGGAGCGTTATTTTTATCTGTTTGGTATAAAAACAAAATCTGTGTGGAAAGCTATTAATCTGTGTGGAGCGTTATTTTTATCTGAGTGGTTTAAAAACAAAATCTGTGTGGAACGCTATTAATCTGTGTGGAGCGTTATTTGTATCTGTGTGGTACAAAAAAAAAAATCTGTGTGGAACGCTATTAATCTGTGTGGAGCGTTATTTTTATCTGTGTGGTATAAAACAAAATCTGTGTGGAAAGCTATTAATCTGTGTGGAACGTTATTTTTATCTGAGTGGTTTAAAAACAACATCTGTGTGGAAAATTATTAATCTGTGTGGAGCGTTAATTTTATCTGTGTGGTACAACAAAAAAAAAAAAAAAAAAAAAATCTGTGTGGAACGCTATTAAACTGTGTGAAGGGTTATTTTTATCTGTGTGCTATTAAACTGTTAATGAAGTCTTAAATAACCGTGTGAGGCGCAATCTGTGTGTAGCGCTTTTAAACGGTTGAACGCAGTATTAGATAATTATGGGCTGCGCAATCTGTATGGAGCGCTATTAAACTATAAAACGCAGCCTTAAACAACTATGTGGGTGTAACCTGTGGGGAGAATTTTGAGTTTGACTGCGAGGTTTGCTGAGCTTGCTGTGTGGGATTCTGTGTAGTCTGCGGGACGCTTGTGAAGTCTGTGTGATAATCTTGTGTGGTATGTGAGAAGTTCTTGGATGGACTGTGTAAGTGTAGAAATTGAGTTTGAGTGGTTCTGTTCATCGGGACGATGAATGCAATCCGATGGCCGAATGTTGAGTTGAGATACATTGCACGAGTGTTGAGTTGAGAGACATTGCACAAGGAATAAAAAGATTCTTTTCCTTAGTCTACTCAACACTAATAAAGAGAAACTGCCCTCTTAAAATGTAAGAGAGGGCGGCCTGCGACCGTGCGGCCTGTGACCGTGCGGCTGTGTCGGGAAGGGCAAATGTCCACTCGAGTCACGAAAAAGGTGCGGTTGCGGGTTTGTTCGGTGTTAGCAGATGGTTCGCAGAGTGTTCGATTATCTGTAGCGATTGAATACGCGTTTATTATATGTAATATATGGTTAACGATCTTAGGTTCATTAGAACAGTCTGTGTGACAAGCACAGTTAGGTGTTTATTTTGTGTACCACTACAGCGTCAAGCTTCCAGGAAGCCAGAATGCCGTGTTGGTGATATCGAAAACGAATGGTTGTGTTGTATGTATGAGAACAGAAAAAAAAGAAAATCGAGGAATTTTGGTGAAGGAAAGAAAATCGAGGAGGAGAATTTTTTTTGTGATTATGGACTTTTGGATCGAGGATTTTTAAAATTCAAATCAGGATTCAGGACGTGAAAAGTTGGAAAAGGAGAAAAGGAGAAAGCATACAGATCATTACAGGCAGATAACTAGTTTGTGTTCCATTTTTAAATATCAATATATACATTTATTATTCCAATATATATATATATATATATTGAACCTATCGTGTTCGAGTTTCCCACATAAATTTCGGGACGCGCTTTGAAATTGTTTTAAAGACCCATTGTTTTTTTAGTTTTATTTGCTTTTATTTTGTTTATCTCATTTCAATAGCATATTGTTTTATAATTACCTTAATATCAAACGGACATATTGATTTATACAAACCCTTCATTAGAAAAGATATTTGGGTTTTAGTCCAGGGGTCTCTATCCCACGGTTTCCCAAAATAAAATCAATAATCAAACTAAACTCTTTTTTATTTCAAATATCGGTTATTTATATTCTATATTTAGTGTTGGAAATTTCTAATTCAGTTTCAAACAAAATTCTTGGCGCCCATTTTTATCTGCACCCTATTGTGCAACAATATATTTTCTTCTTTTGCAAAAACTATTTTGATTCGATAAATCAATTAATTTTATCAACAGAAATCCAAAATTCTTCCATTGAACCCATCCCAGCTGAGCAGTCGTGTTGACAGCTATTTTATTCAAGCTGTTGATGCACTTTTTTTTCTCATTTTCTTTTTGCGTTATTCGTTTGTGGTCAAACGGAAATATCATATCAGTATAGTAAAGAGTATTACTATAGTTGCGTGCGTCGGTCTCGGTACGCCTTTAATTCTTTTATTTTACTTTTTTTTAATTAAGTTGTTCGCGGCTTAAATAGCGTTTGTTATTAATTTAATCTAAATAATCAATTTCTTTGGTGTTCGTGTTCCGCGGAGAAAAGCGTAGCAAACTGGAGCCCAACGTGTGAGGCTCAAAGTGGAAGATTTTTTTCATTGTATTTCTTATCAATCTTTTGATTGGAATTGTTATTGATTTTTTTTGTATTAATGGTGTAGTTTTCTCGTGGAATAAAAATTCTTTTGGAGAAAAAGGCGGAGCAACAAAAGGGGATCTAAGGTGGTTTTTTAATCGCTGGCAATTAGTTTTTTTCTCGTTTTGTTATTGAATTTGAGAAGAAGTGATTCGTGATAGTTGTAGCTGTAGTGTAGTTTTTTTTTTCACGTTGAACATTTAAATTGACTTTTCTTATACAACATCGGGCGAGGTTGGAATTTAGTGTTTCTTCTTTTTCTAAATACTTTTTAGGAAACTTCAAGTAAAAGTTTTTTTTATATAATTCGGTAAAGGTTGCCAATTACTTTTGGGGTTTTCTTGTTTGTGTTATTAATAAGTTTTTTTGAATAAATAAGAATGTAGGAAGATTAGCTCAGGACAAACTGGCTTATAAGATGAAGGTCAGGGGTTTGAAAGTAGGTTCGGCAGATTAGACGAGGAAAGCATTAAGGTCATCTCGGTTGCTCGTTAAGAGAAACTCGATGGAGATTAGCAGGGTGTACCCTTTTACTTTTGATGAGGATAGAGATGCTACCGAAGCAAAAATTGAGGAAATTTAGGGCCTTCTTTAGGGACCTCTGAAGAATCCAAAGTCTTCGAAGTTCGTTAAGATTGTAACAAAGATTGAATGGTGTATAGGTAGATAAGCTAGGACCCCTTGTCAGACAGAAGACGAAGAAGATGCGATTAGCTCTCTACGTTACCAGGTTTCGTGTTTGCTAGGAGATCTCACTGGTGATAGTGAGAATAGTGATAGGGAAGAACAATTTGAGAAAGAAAAGACTCCAAATAGAATGTTAAGCGAACTTCAGGTACAAGTTGGTCAGACCCCAGCTAGTGTGCGGTCTGCGTTAGGACTGGCTGGAGGGTCATTATCTGAACCAAGGCGTGATGGCAGTAGTCCCTCAGTCAGTCAGAAATGCACGGAACGTGTAGGAAAGTAGAGGTGAAATTTACTGGTAACTCTAGTGGTGCCTTAGTGAATTCATTCCTGGAAAGAGTGGAAGAACTTCTTCTGGCTAACGATGTCCCAGAATCTCACCTTTTCAAATCCGCTTCAGAGCTTGTATCGGGTAGGACGGTGGTATAGGACGGTTAAGGAAAATTTAGGGGATTGGCAAGAACTCGTCAAGGAACTAAAAGCGGAGTTCCTTCTTGTGAATTACGATGATCTTCTACTGGAAGAAATTAATTGGCGTTCACAGGGAAAAGATGAAACTTTCGGTATTTCGCGTATCTTGCCACTATGAGGACATTATTCCGAGGATTGTTGGAACCTTTATCAGAGGTAAGGATGATTTCTATATTGAGGAAGAATGTAGACCCCTTTTATCAGGTACAGATAGCGAGTTTCAAACCAAAGACGGTTAAGGAGGGGTGGAAAGTTTTGAAAGACTTAGGATTTTGGTTCGAAAAGCGTAGTGTTGGGTCAGTAGCGTTAGCATATTTGACGAAAGTAGGAGTAGCTGGATCTGTTTCTTTTAACATGGAGGTTAAGAACAAATCCCTACTAATAGAATATCTGGTTATACCCAGTCTCCCACACCTGTTGATCTGAGGTACCGACTTTTGGGCGCTATCGGGCATAGTTCCGGATTTGAGATCAGGTATGTGGAGTTTTTCAAACCAAAAGATTATGGGTTCGATAACAGTTTTGGTAGCTATTTGGAAAAAATCTGACCTAACTGAATGTGAGAGCAAAAAGTTAGAATTAATTCTCGATAAACTTTTTGAATCACTGATGGTTTAGGATGCACTTACCTAGTTGAGCACAAAATATCGATCAGTAACTGCAGGAGACGTTAGAAGCTGGAGTGATTGAAAAATCCAAAAGTTCTTGGGCATATCCGATTATTCTTGTTAAGAAAAAGAATGGTGGTTTTCGGTTCTGCGTTGACTATAGAAAACTTAATGAAGTCACTGATAGGGATGCTTATCCACTCCCCTTTATTTCGTTAATTCGAAAAAACTTCAAAACGCGAAGTTTTTGTCTTCTCTGGACATTAAGTCTGCATGCTGTCAGATAGCCATGGAGGAAGAATCGCGCAAGTACACAGCCTTTACCGTGCCTGGAAGGGGTCTCTTGCAATTTTGGAGAATGCCTTTCGGCTACTCAACTCCCCGGTAACTTGGCAAAAGTTCATTGGCGATGTTCTGGGTCCTGATTTGGAACCTTTTGTCTTTGTTTTTGTCTTCTCGAAATTCTCAAAGAAGTTTTCAAAAGATTGAGGGAAGCAGGGCTTAATGTAAGTAGGGAAAAATGTAACTTTTGTTGGATTTCTTTGAAATTTCTTGGTTACGTAGTAGATAGGAATGGACTTGACGTCGATCCTGAAAAAGTGGAAAGCATGTTGAGGATTCCTCCACAGAAAAAGGTGGAGGAAATTAAGAGTTTTGTAGGGACTATTTCGTGGTACCGAAGATTCGTACCAAATTTTGAAATTTTAGGTAAGCCTCTTACCGATCTCTTAAAGAAAGGTAAGAAATTCGAGTGGACAAAAGAGTGTGAGGAGTGCTTTCGAAAAGCCAAAAAGGGTTTGGATTTTTCTCGGCCGTTTGTTGTCCAAACAGACGCCTCAGATTTTGGTATCAGGGCCGTACTTTCGCAGGAATTTGAAGATGGCGAAAAAGCCATATGTTATTTGACTCGGTCATTGAATAGGAATGAAAGGAACTACTCTACGACCGAAAAGGAATGCTTGGCCGTACTATGGGCGATCGAAAAGTTGCGACCGTATGTGGAAGGCGTTCAATTTACTGTCGTGTTGATCATCACTCTTTGGTATGGTTAAGTAACCTTAAGGATCCGCAGGGTAGATTAGCTCGTTGGGCCATGCGGCTCCAGCAATTCTATTTCAAAATCATCCATAGAAAGGGTATAGAACATGTCGTTTCTGGTGGCGTTCGGTTAATGAGAAAGCAGCTGATCTTATAGCAGAGAGAGAGTAGGAAATTCGAAACCGTGGGAGATGATATGCGTGGACTTGGTTGGTCCATTGCCAAAGTCTTCTAGGGGTGGACTACTTCACGAATTTTCCTTTTTTGTTCGCGTTATGTTTTTTTCTCTTCGGTGTCCCAAAGTGGATCGTCTGTGACAACGGTCCCCAGTTCCGTAGCAAGGAACTGAAGACACTTAGTGAAGCTTTCGGGTCACACTTTTTGCACCATGGTCTCATCAACCATTGGTGTACCTAGCCATTATTTTGCAATAGTAACACACGCAGGTGTTCGAGTTCCAGTACGAGGTTTTTGAAACGAGAAGAGAGCCGGCGGATGAGTCTTTAAAGTAAAGAGTCAGGTGGACTCCAATTCTTGTGGAAACTGTGCTTGTGACGCTAGTAGAGCATCAGTGAATGCATTCCTGTAAAGAGTGGAAGAACTTCGTCTGGCTAACGATGTCCCAGAATCTCACCTTTTCAAATCCGCTTCAGAGCTTTTGTCGAGTAGGACGGTTAGCGAAGATTAAGGGGATTGGCAAGAACTCGTCAAGACACTAAAAGGGGACTTCCTTCCTGTAAATTAGGATGATCTTCTATTGGAAGAAATTAATTGGCGTTCACAGGGAAAAGATGAAACTTTCGGCGCGTATCTTGCTACTATGAGGACATTGTTCCGAAGATTGTCAGAACCTTTTATCAGAGGGAAGGATAATTTCTAAATTGAGGAAGAATGTAGACCCCTTTCATAAGGTACACATAGCGAGTTTCAAACCAAAGACGGTTAAGGAACTTGCTGTCTTATAAACATTTAAGGTAAATGTGAATAGTTTAACTCTACCAATTAGAGGTAGACATTTGTTGAAACCAGAATGTGGTTACCAACCGAGTTCGTCTAGACAAGACCGAGTTGCGGCTGTTGCTCCAGTCCCAGAGAACTCTTTTAAACAGGGCGTTAGGTGTTACAAGTGTAACAGAGATGGGCGTTTGGCACAAAACTGTTCGGTCCAAAGAAAATGTTTCGGGTGTGGCGCAGTAGGAGTCTATCGTTGGGATTGTAGGCGGTATTCGGGAAATGGGGAACGGGCTCTTGTTTAAGCAGGGCGAGAGACCCATCGTCGTTAGTTAGGTCCGCTGGCGACCAGTTGGATGATCGGGTTCAACTTAATTACACCCTGGTGGCAAATGGTAGGGATAGTTAACAATATTTAGGAGTAAACATTTACGAAATCAAGTTCTTAGGACTGCTTGATTCGGGAGCCTCTCGCGCCGTTGGGAGGGGTGAAAATTTTTGAAAGACTTAGGATTTTGGTTAGAAAAGTCTAGGGTTGGGTCAGTAGCGTTGGCATATTGGCCGAGAGTAGAAGTAGCTGTATCTGTTTCTTTTAACATGGAGGTTGAGAACAAATCCCTACTAATAGAATGCCTGGTTATACCCAGTCTCCCACACCTGTTGATCTTATGTACCGACTTTTGGGCGCTTTCGCGCATAGTCCAGGATTTAAGATCAGGTATGTGGAGTTTTTCACACCAAGAGACTGTGGCGTCGATAACAGACAAGTAGCTATTCGGAAAAAATCTGACCTAACTGAATGTGAGGGCAAAAAGTTAGAATTAATTCTCGATCAACTTTTTGAATCACCGATGGTTTAGGGTGCACTTACCTAGTTGAGGACAAAATTATGACGTCCGTAGAACTAATTAAGCAACGATACTACCCAGTTTTTCCTGCGATTCAAAAACATATCGATCAGGAACTGCAGGAGATGTTAGAAGCTGAAGTGATCGAAAAATCCAAAAGTCCTTGGGCATCTCCGATTATTCTTGTTAAGAAAAAGAATGGTGGTTTTCGGTTCTGCGTTGACTATAGAAAACTTAATGAAGGCACTGATAGGGATGCTTATCCACTCCCCTTTATTTCGTAAATTTTGGACAAACTTCGAAACGCGAAGTTTTTGTCTTCTCTGGACATTAAGTTTGCATGCTGTCAGATAGCCATGGAGGAAGAATCGCGCAAGTACACAGCCTTTACCGTGCCTGGAAGAGGTCTCTTGGAATTGTTGAGAATGCCTTTCGGCTTACACAACTCCCCGGTTACTTGGCAAAGGTTCATTGACGATGTTCTGGGCCCTGATTTGGAACCTTTTGTCTTTGTTTTTGTCTTCTCGAAATTCTCAAAGAAGTTTTCAAAAGATTGAGGGAAGCTGGGCTTAAAGTAGGTAGCGAAAAATGTAACTTTTGTAGTCTTTCTTTGAAATTTCTTGGTTACGTAGTAGATAAGAATGGACTTCACGTCGATCCTGAAAAAGTCGAAAGCATGTTGAGGATTCCTCCACAGAAGTATGTGAAGGAAATTAGGAGTTTTGTAGTTACTATTTCGTGGTTTTGAAGATTCGTACCAAATTTTGCCATTTTAGTTAAGCCTGTTACCGATTTCTTAAAGAAAGATAAGGAATTCGAGTGGATAAAAGAGTGTGAGGAGAGCTTTTAAAAAGCCAAAGAGTGTTTGGTTACGGGACCGATTTTGACATATCTAGATTTTTCCTGGCCGTTTGTTGTCCAAGCAAACGCCTCAGATTTTGGTATAAGAGCCGTACGTTCGCAGGAATTTGAAGATGGCGAAAAAGCCATATGTTATTTGAGTCGGTCATTGAATAGGAATGAAAGGAACTACTCTACGACCGAAAAGGAATGCTTGGCCGTACTATGGGCGATCGAAAAGTTGCGACCGTATATGGAAGGCGTTCAATTTACTTTCGTGACTGATCATCACTCTTTGGTATGGTTAAGTAGCCTTAAAGATCTGCAGAGTAGATTAGCTCGTTGGGCCATTTGGCTCCAGCAATTTGGTTTCAAAATCATCCATAGAAAAGCCAAAAAACATGTCGTTCCTGGTATATTATCGCGAGGAGTTCCAGATTTAGCTGGAATATCAGAAGCGGATATGGAACTTTGGGCGATGAAAATGAAATCTTTAGTAGAAAAGAGCTCATTAGAATACCCATCCTGGAGAATAGAGGACGGGCGGCGGGAAAAAAGACTGCTAAAACTTATAATTTGAGCAGAAGAGACACACAGTTTTAACTTGGTGATCTCGGTTGGCTTAGGAACTATTCTTTGTTCGATGCGGCAAATTATTTTGCAGCAAAATTAGGGACCAAGCTTGTTGGTTCATATAGGGTCAGTAGAAAGGGCACACCTTGGACATACGTCCTGATAGACGATAAGGGGAATCGTGTCACTAATTATTTTTTTTTTATTTTTTTATTTTTTAATATGATGGTAACCTGTGTTGTGTTGTTCACCCTGTCCTTTTACCCTCCAATCCTGGCTGAGCCTTAAGAAAAGGTTTATTTTTTTTGTAAAGTAAACACATTTCTTAAGGTTGGGATTTGTTACGGTAAATTTTACCGCAACAAAAAGTACTCTTCGATCATTCTTTTCCCTTTTCTTTTTTTCGTTGCGGCTGCAAAATATTGGCGAAGTTGAGGGCAACCATGGTTTCATCAACAACTGGTGTACCTAGCCATTATTTTGCAAAAGTAACAAACGCAGGTGTTCGAGTTCCAGTACCAAGTTTTTGAAACGAGAAGAGAGCCAGCGGATGAGTCTTTAAAGTAAGGAGTCAGGTGGACTCCAATTCGCATCAATGCATTTTAACGTAACGTTATTTTTAACTTCAATTTAAACATTGTAAATTTAATAATGTACAAAATGGGTTTTCAATACGTATAAGGTTAGGTTTTATAGAAGTAAGAAATGATTTAAAAGTAACGTAAGTTTTGGTAAATTAATTCACGCTTCGAATCCCGCGTGTTAATAGTAGTGTATTAGTAAAACGCCTAGTTGAGACTTCTTCAACATTTTATTTCTTTTTCAATTTTTCTCGAAAATAGATAGTTGTAAGGGTTCTGAACTCATCCATTATTTTTCGGCAAGTTTTGGAAATACATCCAACAACTTGTGAAAACCGTGGTTGTGTGTGAGAGAGTAAAGTTTTGGTAGATCTTACAACGGTGGCTCTCTTGGTTAGCGTAATAAAGATTATTCGTTAGATTTTGCACAAAATGAAAACTCATTTGACAACTTTTAAATTTTTTTTTGAGATGTGGTTAAGTGATGATGAAGTTGTGCGTTTGAACTTGAACTAACAACTGAATTCATTCTTGGCTACAGTTCAAAGGTTTTTTATCTTCCTCGCTTGATTCTCTTCTACGGTTCTATTATGTTTTTTTCTTGAGCTTATAAAATGATGTTTATGACATAACCTAAACCGTGCATGTCTGATGTTGTTATCTTTTAACCCTCGCTTTACATAAAACGGATTATTTATGTAATATATGGTTTACGATGTTAGGTTCATTAGAACAGTCTGTATGACAAGCACCGTTGTGTTTATTTTGTGTACCACTAATCCCCCTTCCATAAGTAAGCTCTTCCAAAAATGTAAAATGTTGTTGTTTTTGTGTGTTACAGTCATTCAAGCTGGAGCACAACATGCTAATAGCTGGTTTTAGTCTGTCGATTGAAGTTTTAGTATTTTTTCCATTTCTAAAATTAAATTCAATTTAAAGGCAAAGTTTTTTGAGATGTTGTTGTGTGATGCCTTGTGCGTTTGAACTCGAACTTACAACTGAACTACTATTGGATACAGTACAAATGTTTTGATCATCCTCGCCTGATTCTTTTCTACGGTTCTTTTATGTTTTTTTCTTTAGCTTATAAAATGATGTTTATGACATTACCTAAACCGTGTATGTCCTATGTTCTTATCTTATAATACTCAATTCACAAAAAACGTATTATTTATGTCTTGAGTTGAGATACATTGCACGGGTGTTGAGTTGAGAGATATTGTACAAGGAATAAAAATGATCCTTTTCCTTAGTCTTCTCAATAGTAATATAGAGAAAATGCCCTCTTAAAATGTAAGAGAGAGAGGCTTGCGACCGAGTTTGGAAGGGCAAAGGAGTCAGTGAACTCGAGTCACGGAAAAAGTGCGGTCGCAGGTTTGTTCGGTGGCTACAATTCTATGATATATACACATATATATATATTTAAATCTTCATCATCTTCGGTCCGTGGTCTGGCATCTGGCTACCGTTTGTTTGTGCAAAATTCGTGTGGTGTTCTTAGCTATATTTTCATTTCCTTGCTTGCACCACGCCCCATAGTGAACCGAACGGTTTTGTCATAAGTGGTTGAGAAAAAGGGTGAAGTAAGATTAACGGTGCTAAAAAAAATAAATATATATCGAGACCTAACCGCCAGTTTGTCAGCTCGATATTCCAAGAAAAAAAAATTAAACTACAGAAAAAGGTGTTTCTGGTATACTAACTGTGTTGTTCACTACCGCCATTGTATAGACATATACACTTAGGTAGTTGTGTGTTAGGGTGGGCCATTTTTTTCATCTTTTGAATTTTGGGTTGTAATAGCAATAAAAAGTGGCTATTTGGGGTCCTTATGACGTATGCCAAGAATTTTTTAAATCTATTGAAAGTAACTGCCTCCAATTTTCATTCAAAAATTTGATAAATTTATTGATTTCGCAAGGTACATTTAAATTTGTATTTCATTTTTATTGTTCAAATTTTCAAATAACATAGCTAGCTTTGACTCTTCATTTCTAATAATACATTATTTGTCTTGAATTTTCAAAAAAAAAACTTATCAGAGTAGCCCTGCACTCATTTGAATTTCCTAAGTAAATCTCATATCTCATTTATTCCTCAGTTTTATCGTGATTTTTGAGGATTAAAGATATTAATGTGAACGTTTACGTAATTTATTAATCGCCATGGAACGTACTAGAAATGCCTTTAAGTGTACTCTATTTGGTGAAACATGTGATCTTAAACGCAATATGCTCCCTACTTATGAAGAAATTATGAAGTGTTACGAGTGGATTAGGCACAATTTAAAAACAAACAAAAAAGAACCAACTTTCAAGGAAATAAGTGACATTGTGGGCGAAAAAGTGATAGATATTTGGAAACAAGCATCACTCCCGATTGCAAATGCTAAAATGTTATCATGGTAAGTGCAAACAGCTACTTAAATTTCACCCAAGAATTCCAAAAAAAAAATGGAAGTGTTTATTGCTTCAAGTAAAGCTTTGTTTGATATTTCATCCTGTAAGTGTTCCGATTTTTCTAAATGTACTTGTCCAAAAGAAAGAAAAGTTCCCTCTAATGAACAAGAATTCCTTATTGACCAAAGAACGACCAGAAAAATGATAATAGGAAACATAGATGCCGCAACAACAAGAAAGATTCAAAAAAGTATGAAAAGGAAGCTTGATAGGAAAAAGTTAACAAGTTGTACAAAGGAAACGGTCACAAATGTGTCGGCAAATTCTGCTTCTCCTCATAACAGCTCATTGGACGAATCAACCGATTTATGTGAAGATACTGATACATTATTGACAAAAATAAACTTAGAAGGGATCGAAAAAAAGCTAGAGAAAGTGTTCAAACGAAAGATGCCGTTTCGGAAATCTGTGCGTTGTATTTGGATGGCCGAAAAGACAAAACCTTTGTTAACAAAAAGATTAATGATAAATATTACTGTGAGATAATAGTTGAAGAACACATTTCATTAATTAGCGAACCAAATTCAAAATATTTAGGTTATATTGCTCCACCAAGAGGCACAGCTCAGTGTATTGAGCAAGAGATAACTAACTATTTTTTGACAGAAAATATATCACAAACAAATTTGATGGCTATTGGGTGCGATGGTACAAATGTCAATGTCGGGAAATTAGGAGGAATTATCCGTCTACTAGAAAAATCCTTGAACAGACCATTGCAGTGGATGGTTTGTATGCTGCATATGAATGAACTCCCATTTCGTCATATTTTCGCTCATATTGATGGTATGACTTCAGGTCCAAAAACATTTTCAGGTGTTATTGGGAAAAAATTGGAAAATTGTGAAGAAAATACCATCGTTGACTTCAAAAATATACCAAGCGTCCCCCTACCAGAGATGGACACAAAAAATCTTAGCTCTGACCAACTTTATTTGCATAGAATTGTATCAGCGGTTATGACTGGCAGCTGCCCAAAAGACCTTGCCGACAAATCACCCGGGAAAATGTCTCATGCTAGGTGGCTCACGTGAGCTAATCGAGTCCTTTGTCTCTACATCGCAACAACACATCCTGATGAAAAACTTACAACGTTGGCAACTTATGTTGTCAAAGTGTACGCTCCAACTTGGTTCTGCATTAAAAAACACCTAACATGCAAAGATGGAGCGCGGCATCTATGGCACTTAATCTCGACATCTCGCTACCTTATCTTCGACCTAAAAGCTGTTATTGATCCAGTCATAAAACGCAACTGTTTTTTTGCACATTCTGAAAATTTACTGCTGGCAATGTTAACTGACTCAAGTAAATGCATAAGAGAGTTGGCTCTGCGTCGTATTTTGAAAGCCCGCACTTTGAAATATGAGTAGCTCAGAGTTTTTGAGGTCCATAAAATAAAAATGGAAGCCAGAGTCTACTACGATCTCATTGACTGGCAAAAAGATGCTTTTGATCCCCCTCTGCTGAAAAGCGTTTCCAATGAAGAGCTTAAATTCTTCATTTCTCAAGAAGAAAATGAAATACATTTTTTGAAATTGCCATGTCACACTCAGGCAGTTGAGAGGGCAGTAAAAACCGTGACGGAAGCTTCAGCAACTTTATGTACAAAATCAGCACGTGAAGGATTTATAAAATCCAAGCTTTTGTCTCGCAAATTGATGCCGAAATTCGACAGCAAAAAAGATTTTCGAGTTATATGAAATCAATTATTTATAAATTTTTTTTTTATAAAAAGTATTAAATAAAAAAAATATCAGTTTTGTTGTATTTTACTTATAAAAAAAAGTTGTTTGTACCTTAGAAAAATACGACTTAAGATTTGTTTACCCAAATTTTTACGGTAAAATTGGAGGCAGAAGATGTTATCCGATTGAGATGAAACTTTCAGTATTCATCCATAAGACCATATAGCTACTTCTTATACCTATTACGAACGGCCAAAAGCAAAAAAAAAAATTCATAGAAAAGTGACCCACCCTATTGTGTGTGTAAAAGTCCAAGCAGTCGAAAGTCGAAACTCTCATAGTGAGTGGTAACTAACCACTGGTAAGTACACACATTTCTTTATTTATTTTAACACAAACTACATAAAATACAAACATCATACAAAGAATGATATTTCAAGAAGAAAAGGAAACAAAGAAGAAAAAAAAGTGTTTGTTGTGGCTAAATGTGTTGGCTTAACTCACCATCCTCATTGTAGTGGCACAAACATGCAAGTAGTTGTGTACCTATGCAAAAATTCAAACAGCCAAAACTCAACGTATATCTTTTAAGTGAGGAGTAGTTACACACACACACATTTTTATCTCTGGGTGATCATATATAAAAATAAGATACATAAATTATTTATGTAATGAGCGATATTCCAAGAAAAAAATAAGAAATACTGAAAACGGTATTTGTGGTGTGCTAGCTGTTGCTGTTGCTTAACTTTCTGTTCCAGTTGAGCTGACATACATATAATGTACATTGAGGAGTAAGCACACACAATTTTACCCCCGACTGATAGTACATAAAAACAAAAGTTGAAAGATGAGTAGAAAATCTACCAAAAAGGCGAAACGACTGAGTGTTGAAGAGATAAGAATAAAAATAAACAAACTCTTAGCTGAGGTGAAAAAATTACAAGAGGAGAACGCTCTTTTGAAGGCAGTAAGCGAAAACTTGGTGGGGATGTTTGAAGGAAGTTGTTATAATGTGGCTCCGCATATCTCTAGATCTCTACACGGCAGAGTTCTCTTAGAATGTCGCTAACAGAGGTGAAAGCTCTCCTAATAGAATACAAATCGGGTGTAATGGCGAACGCTGTCTAGTTCGGACATTACTGCGAAAGCTGTAGATCTACCGCTCCTTTTTCTAAATTTTAAATCTACTGCACCACTGCGCTTTTGATTGATTCTACTGCAATTTCTCTGATTGAGTTTCAATAGCAAAATTGGTTATAGAAGTCAATATTTATAAAAAAAAGTCCAGATTACAAAAAAAAAAAAAAAATTCATGTCATGTGAGTAATATCCATGGTCTGTGCTTTACTGTAGGTGAAGGCCTATATACTTCGTTTTGCATTTACTTTCGAATCTAATCAACCTCGAGCCCTACACTTACTGGGCTTTGCTCATAACCCATTTTGTACATTAAATTCTGATTGAGTAGCATCGCTTTTTTTTAATGAAAGACACCGGTGCTTTTGCTTGTTTCTTTTTTTTAGTTTCATGTTTCAAAAGTGCCAATTTCAATTGTATTCTTAATGACCGCTAGACATATTTAAGTGAGGAGTATAGACTATAGAGTTACACTGCTAATAATGTTAAATCCATTTTGGATCTGTCTCCCTAACAAATGTGGAAACAGAATTTAAAAATTGCCGCATTTGCCCAAATTATAGCGTCTGCCACTTGGGTCATTACTGTTAGTCCCTTTGGTAACATCTGTTGTTAATAACACTATTGCAGAATATATGTTATTAAAATTCTACTGCTTAAATGTTTGTTTTACTGCGATATTGTATCTGATCTACTGCGAAATGCGATTCCTCAAGTCCGAACCCTGGTTGACACCAATACAGTGGGTCAAAGTTTTGGAGAGATCTGCGAGCGTCTATGGATGGAGTTCCATAGAATTCCTGTTCTTTGCAACAGCTCCGCTCAAGGGGCCGCCAGGAAGTGCACGAGAACCAGGGAGGTAGACTTTATTCTTGGGATGGTTTTAAAAGGGAATCCGTTTGTATGTTTTTTGTAACATGAGGGCGATTTTAACTATGCTTTGACTGGACTAATTAGTTAAAAACTCAATATGTAATCACTATTTTCCTTTAAATTCATGAATTGATATTTTTGCTTAACAATGATTTAAGTTTTTTTAATAATGGTCATAGCCTTCTATGAAGTTCTTGCTAGAGTTATATGCACAAAAATAAATTTGGTACTACTGGTAATGAACATGGTTTAGTGAGTTTTCTATTTGGATAAACTGGATTAGTTCTGAAGCTGAAAAGTTGGTATCATTGGTTAGGTTTTCATTAGCAATTGGGCAGACGTCTTACAATCAACCCCTGTTTGCTAATCTAATCAATTTTGATGTTTTAATATGGGAACCGAAAATTTTAGGGGGTGCAGCTGTGTGATATGCTTACAGAAATCTGTGTGGAACGCTATTAATCTGCGTGGAGCGTTATTTTTATCTGTGTGGTATAAAAACAAAATCTGTGTGGAACGCTATTCAACTGTGTGGAGCGTTATTTTTATCTGTTTGGTATAAAAACAAAATCTGTGTGGAAAGCTATTAATCTGTGTGGAGCGTTATTTTTATCTGAGTGGTTTAAAAACAAAATCTGTGTGGAACGCTATTAATCTGTGTGGAGCGTTATTTGTATCTGTGTGGTACAAAAAAAAAATCTGTGTGGAACGCTATTAATCTGTGTGGAGCGTTATTTTTATCTGTGTGGTATAAAACAAAATCTGTGTGGAAAGCTATTAATCTGTGTGGAACGTTATTTTTATCTGAGTGGTTTAAAAACAACATCTGTGTGGAAAATTATTAATCTGTGTGGAGCGTTAATTTTATCTGTGTGGTACAACAAAAAAAAAAAAAAAAAAAAAATCTGTGTGGAACGCTATTAAACTGTGTGAAGGGTTATTTTTATCTGTGTGCTATTAAACTGTTAATGAAGTCTTAAATAACCGTGTGAGGCGCAATCTGTGTGTAGCGCTTTTAAACGGTTGAACGCAGTATTAGATAATTATGGGCTGCGCAATCTGTATGGAGCGCTATTAAACTATAAAACGCAGCCTTAAACAACTATGTGGGTGTAACCTGTGGGGAGAATTTTGAGTTTGACTGCGAGGTTTGCTGAGCTTGCTGTGTGGGATTCTGTGTAGTCTGCGGGACGCTTGTGAAGTCTGTGTGATAATCTTGTGTGGTATGTGAGAAGTTCTTGGATGGACTGTGTAAGTGTAGAAATTGAGTTTGAGTGGTTCTGTTCATCGGGACGATGAATGCAATCGGATGGCCGAATGTTGAGTTGAGATACATTGCATGAGTGTTGAGTTGAGAGACATTGCACAAGGAATAAAAATGATTCTTTTCCTTAGTCTACTCAACACTAATATAGAGAAACTGCCCTCTTAAAATGTAAGAGAGGGCGGCCTGCGACCGTGCGGCTGTGTCGGGAAGGGCAAATGTCCACTCGAGTCACGAAAAAGGTGCGGTTGCGGGTTTGTTCGGTGTTAGCAGAGTGTTCGCAGAGTGTTCGAATATCTGTAGCGATTGAATACGCGTTTATTATATGTAATATATGGTTAACGATCTTAGGTTCATTAGAACAGTCTGTGTGACAAGCACAGTTAGGTGTTTATTTTGTGTACCACTACAGCGTCAAGCTTCCAGGAAGCCAGAATGCCGTGTTGGTGATATCGAAAACGAATGGTTGTGTTGTATGTATGAGAACAGAAAAAAAAGAAAATCGAGGAATTTTGGTGAAGGAAAGAAAATCGAGGAGGAGAATTTTTTTTGTGATTATGGACTTTTGGATCGAGGATTTTTAAAATTCAAATCAGGATTCAGGACGTGAAAAGTTGGAAAAGGAGAAAAGGAGAAAGCATACAGATCATTACAGGCAGATAACTAGTTTGTGTTCCATTTTTAAATATCAATATATACATTTATTATTCCAATATATATATATATATATATTGAACCTATCGTGTTCGAGTTTCCCACATAAATTTCGGGACGCGCTTTGAAATTGTTTTAAAGACCCATTGTTTTTTTAGTTTTATTTGCTTTTATTTTGTTTATCTCATTTCAATAGCATATTGTTTTATAATTACCTTAATATCAAACGGACATATTGATTTATACAAACCCTTCATTAGAAAAGATATTTGGGTTTTAGTCCAGGGGTCTCTATCCCACGGTTTCCCAAAATAAAATCAATAATCAAACTAAACTCTTTTTTATTTCAAATATCGGTTATTTATATTCTATATTTAGTGTTGGAAATTTCTAATTCAGTTTCAAACAAAATTCTTGGCGCCCATTTTTATCTGCACCCTATTGTGCAACAATATATTTTCTTCTTTTGCAAAAACTATTTTGATTCGATAAATCAATTAATTTTATCAACAGAAATCCAAAATTCTTCCATTGAACCCATCCCAGCTGAGCAGTCGTGTTGACAGCTATTTTATTCAAGCTGTTGATGCACTTTTTTTTCTCATTTTCTTTTTGCGTTATTCGTTTGTGGTCAAACGGAAATATCATATCAGTATAGTAAAGAGTATTACTATAGTTGCGTGCGTCGGTCTCGGTACGCCTTTAATTCTTTTATTTTACTTTTTTTTAATTAAGTTGTTCGCGGCTTAAATAGCGTTTGTTATTAATTTAATCTAAATAATCAATTTCTTTGGTGTTCGTGTTCCGCGGAGAAAAGCGTAGCAAACTGGAGCCCAACGTGTGAGGCTCAAAGTGGAAGATTTTTTTCATTGTATTTCTTATCAATCTTTTGATTGGAATTGTTATTGATTTTTTTTGTATTAATGGTGTAGTTTTCTCGTGGAATAAAAATTCTTTTGGAGAAAAAGGCGGAGCAACAAAAGGGGATCTAAGGTGGTTTTTTAATCGCTGGCAATTAGTTTTTTTCTCGTTTTGTTATTGAATTTGAGAAGAAGTGATTCGTGATAGTTGTAGCTGTAGTGTAGTTTTTTTTTTCACGTTGAACATTTAAATTGACTTTTCTTATACAACATCGGGCGAGGTTGGAATTTAGTGTTTCTTCTTTTTCTAAATACTTTTTAGGAAACTTCAAGTAAAAGTTTTTTTTATATAATTCGGTAAAGGTTGCCAATTACTTTTGGGGTTTTCTTGTTTGTGTTATTAATAAGTTTTTTTGAATAAATAAGAATGTAGGAAGATTAGCTCAGGACAAACTGGCTTATAAGATGAAGGTCAGGGGTTTGAAAGTAGGTTCGGCAGATTAGACGAGGAAAGCATTAAGGTCATCTCGGTTGCTCGTTAAGAGAAACTCGATGGAGATTAGCAGGGTGTACCCTTTTACTTTTGATGAGGATAGAGATGCTACCGAAGCAAAAATTGAGGAAATTTAGGGCCTTCTTTAGGGACCTCTGAAGAATCCAAAGTCTTCGAAGTTCGTTAAGATTGTAACAAAGATTGAATGGTGTATAGGTAGATAAGCTAGGACCCCTTGTCAGACAGAAGACGAAGAAGATGCGATTAGCTCTCTACGTTACCAGGTTTCGTGTTTGCTAGGAGATCTCACTGGTGATAGTGAGAATAGTGATAGGGAAGAACAATTTGAGAAAGAAAAGACTCCAAATAGAATGTTAAGCGAACTTCAGGTACAAGTTGGTCAGACCCCAGCTAGTGTGCGGTCTGCGTTAGGACTGGCTGGAGGGTCATTATCTGAACCAAGGCGTGATGGCAGTAGTCCCTCAGTCAGTCAGAAATGCACGGAACGTGTAGGAAAGTAGAGGTGAATTTTACTGGTGACTCTAGTGGTGCCTTAGTGAATTCATTCCTGGAAAGAGTGGAAGAACTTCTTCTGGCTAACGATGTCCCAGAATCTCACCTCTTCAAATCCGCTTCAGAGCTTGTATCGGGTAGGACGGTGGTATAGGACGGTTAAGGAAAATTTAGGGGATTGGCAAGAACTCGTCAAGGAACTAAAAGGGGACTTCCTTCTTGTGAATTACGATGATCTACTGGAAGAAATTAATTGGCGTTCACAGGGAAAAGATGAAACTTTCGGTATTTCGCGTATCTTGCCACTATGAGGACATTGTTCCGAAGATTGTCAGAACCTTTTATCAGAGGGAAGGATGATTTCTATATTGAGGAAGAATGTAGACCCCTTTCATTAGGTACACATAGCGAGTTTCAAACCAAAGACGGTTAAGGAACTTGCTGTCTTATAAACATTTAAGGTAAATGTGAATAGTTTAACTCTACCAATTAGAGGTAGACATTTGTTGAAACCAGAATGTGGTTACCAACCGATTTCGTCTGGACAAGACCGAGTTGCGACTGTTGCTCCAGTCCCAGAGAACCCTTTTAAACAGGGCGTTAGGTGTTACAATTGTAACAGAGATGGGCGTTTGGCACAAAACTGTTCGGTCCAAAGAAAATGTCTCGGGTGTGGCGCAGTAGGAGTCTATCGTTGGGATTGTAGGCGGTATTCGGGAAATGGGGAACGGGCTCTTGTTTTAGCAGGGCGAGAGACCCATCGTCGTTAGTTAGGTCCGCTGGCGACCAGTTGGATGATCGGGTTCAACTTAATTACACCCTGGTGGCAAATGGTAGGGATAGTTAACAATATTTAGGAGTAAACATTTACGAAATCAAGTTCTTAGGACTGCTTGATTCGGGAGCCTCTCGCGCCGTTGGGAGGGGTGAAAATTTTTGAAAGACTTAGGATTTTGGTTAGAAAAGTCTAGGGTTGGGTCAGTAGCGTTGGCATATTGGCCGAGAGTAGAAGTAGCTGTATCTGTTTCTTTTAACATGGAGGTTGAGAACAAATCCTTACTAATAGAATGCCTGGTTATACCCAGTCTCCCACACCTGTTGATCTTATGTACCGACTTTTGGGCGCTTTCGCGCATAGTTCAGGATTTAAGATCAGGTATGTGGAGTTTTTCACACCAAGAGACTGTGGCGTCGATAACAGACAAGTAGCTATTCGGAAAAAATCTGACCTAACTGAATGTGAGGGCAAAAAGTTAGAATTAATTCTCGATCAACTTTTTGAATCACCGATGGTTTAGGGTGCACTTACCTAGTTGAGGACAAAATTATGACGTCCGTAGAACTAATTAAGCAACGATACTACCCAGTTTTACCTGCGATTCAAAAACATATCGATCAGGAACTGCAGGAGATGTTAGAAGCTGGAGTGATCGAAAAATCCAAAAGTCCTTGGGCATCTTCGATTATTCTTGTTAAGAAAAAGAATGATGGTTTTCGGTTCTGCGTTGACTATAGAAAACTTAATGAAGGCACTGATAGGGATGCTTATCCACTCCCCTTTATTTCGTAAATTTTGGACAAACTTCGAAACGCGAAGTTTTTGTCTTCTCTGGACATTAAGTTTGCATGCTGTCAGATAGCCATGGAGGAAGAATCGCGTAAGTACACAGCCTTTACCGTGCCTGGAAGAGGTCTCTTGGAATTGTTGAGAATGCCTTTCGGCTTACACAACTCCCCGGTAACTTGGCAAAGGTTCATTGACGATGTTCTGGGTCCTGATTTGGAACCTTTTGTCTTTGTTTTTGTCTTCTCGAAATTCTCAAAGAAGTTTTCAAAAGATTGAGGGAAGCAGGGCTTAATGTAAGTAGGGAAAAATGTAACTTTTGTAGAATTTCTTTGAAATTTCTTGGTTACGTAGTAGATAGGAATGGACTTGACGTCGATCCTGAAAAAGTGGAAAGCATGTTGAGGATTCCTCCACAGAAAAAGGTGGAGGAAATTAGGAGTTTTTTAGGGACTATTTCGTGGTACCGAAGATTCGTACCAAATTTTGAAATTTTAGTTAAGCCTCTTACCGATCTCTTAAAGAAAGGTAAGAAATTCGAGTGGACAAAAGAGTGTGAGGAGTGCTTTCGAAAAGCTAAAAGTGTTTGGATTTTTCTCGGCCGTTTGTTGTCCAAACAGACGCCTCAGATTTTAGTATCAGGGCCGTACTTTCGCAGGAATTTAAAGATGGCGAAAAAGCCATATGTTATTTGAATCGGTCATTGAATAGGAATGAAAGGAACTACTCTACGACCGAAAAGGAATGCTTGGCTGTACTATGGGCCATCGAAAAGTTGAGACCGTATGTTTAATTTACTGTCGTGACTGATCATCAATCTTTGGTATGGCTAAGTAACCTTAAGGATCCGCAGGGTAGATTAGCTCGTTGGGCCATTCGGCTCCAGCAATTTGATTTCAAAATCATCCATAGAAAAGGCAAAGAACATGTCGTTCCTGGTATGTTATCACGAGGAGTTCCAGATTTAGCTGGAATCTCAGAAGCGGATTCGGAACCCAAAGTTCCGAAATCTTTAGTAGAAAAGAGCTCATTAAAATACTCATCCTGGGGAGTAGAGGACGGGCGGCTCTATAATCATGTTAGGGCGAACCATGTCGTTGATAATGGAGAGAGTAAGGGATGGAAGTTTGTGATAAGTAAAAATTACGAGTGCCATGATGCTCCATTAGCAGGGCACGTGGGAGTTAAAAAAACGTTTGGTAGGGTAGCAGACAAATATTGCTGGCCCAAAATGGGAGAGAATATTACAAAATACGTTAGGAATGGTAAAATTTGCCAAAAAAATGAAATCGGTTAGCGAGTAACCAGCTGGTCTTATAACAGAGAGAGAAGGAAGTTCGAAACCATGTGAGATGATACGCGTGGTCCGTTGCTAAAGTCTTTTAGGGGTTTTATTTATATTTTGACGAGGATAGGCTACTTCACGAAGTTTCCCCTTTTGGAATGAATTGGAAGAAAAAGTTTTTTTCTCTTTGTCGTCCCAAAATGGATCGTCTGTGACAACGGTTCCCAGTTCTGTAGCAAGGAACTTAATACGCTTAGTGATGCGTACGCTTCACAACTTAGGTATACGGCGCATTCCCACCCACAAACGAATCCCGCGGAGCCCATTGATCAAATAATGAAGACTACGCTCCGAGCGTACATTTCCGAAAACAAGCGGAGTTAGGATTCACAACTGGCAATAGTAAGCTGTGCAATACGGACTTCGCAACACGAGGTACTAGGTTCGCCATATTTCGCGAAATTGGGTAGATATGGTTACTAGTGGCCATGATGTAGGGCTTAGGGATAGAGATAGTGAAAGGGACCGAGTTAGAGCGGATACCGTTATTCAGTTTCAGAAACTCAGACAGGAGATAGCTAGAAATTTGGAGGCGGCGGGAAAGAAGACCACTAAAACTATTAATTTGAGCAGAAGAAACACACAGTTTCAAATTGGTGATCTCGCTTGGCGTAGGAACTATTCTTTGTTCGATGCGGCAAACTATTGTGCAGCTAAATTAGCGACCAGGTTTGTTGGTTCATAAAGGGTCAGTAGAAGGGGCACTCCTTGGACATACGTCATGATAGACCATAAGGGGAATCGTGTCACTAATTACTTTGTTTTTTTTTTCTTTTTTAATATGATGGTAACCTGTGTTGTGTTGTTCACCCTGTCCTTTTACCCTCCAATTCTGGCTGAGCCTTAAGAAAGGGTTTATTTTTCTTTAAAAACTAAACACATTTCTTAAGGGTAAGATTTGTTACGGTAAATTTAACCGCAACAAAAACTACCCTTGGGTCATTCTTTTCCCTTTTATTTTTTTCGTTGCGGCTGCAAAATATTGGCGAAGTTAAGCCCAACCATGGTCTCATCAACCACTCGTGTACCTTGCCATTATTTTGCAATAGTAACACACGCAGGTGTTCGAGTTCCAGTACGAGGTTTTTGAAACGATAAGAGAGCCGGCGGATGAGTCTTTAAAGTAAAGTGTTGGCTACAGTTCAAAGGTTTTTGATCATCCTCGCCTGATTCTTTTCTACCGTCCTTTTATGTTTTTTTCTTTAGCTTATAAAATTGTGTTTATGACATAACCTAAACCGCGCATGTCTGATGTTGTTATCTTTTAATCCTCGCTTTACATAAAACGGATTATTTATGTAATATATGGTTTATGATCTTAGGTTCATTAGAACAGTCTGTATGACAAGCACAGTTGTGTTTATTTTGTGTACCACTAAACACCCATCCTCAAGTAAGCTCTTCCGAAAATGTAAAATGTTGTTGTTTTTGTGTGTTACATTCATTTAAGCTGGAGCACAATATGCTAAATGCTGGTTTTAGTCTGTCGATTGAAGTTTTAGTATTATTTCCATTTCTATCGATTACAAAATATTTCCTGATGCGTCTTATGAATTTAAAGGGAGCTTCATAAGGAGGGCAGTTTTGACCTTATCGATTCTTACAAAAACTGCGTCACAATTATCTAAGCCTTTGGGTATGAAAATATTTTCTCTGTTATGACGTGTGTCTGTTGGAACAAGATTCCTCATTGTTTCACGAAGTTGATAGCTAAGGGAATCTGAGTTGTTTTGCTGTGAATAGTTACCTACAAAAATATCACCTGGCAAGCGGAGGTTTTGACCATAGAACATTTCTGCAGGAGAGAATTGAAGGCCTAATTTTACGGCTGTGCGAATCCCTAGAAGAACTATGGGGAGCTCAGCACTCCAGTTGACAGTGTTTCCTCTTGGTTTAAGGGATGCTTTTAATTGACGATGAAATCGTCTTACCACTCCGTTGGCTTGTGGATGGTATGGCGTCGTGCGAATTCTTTGAGAATCTAACAATCAACTTATTTCAATAAACAATTTAGATTCAAACCTAGAGACAAAATTCTCCACAAACGTCTTCGCTGCCGTTACTGCTATTATATCTATTAAAAGATTTGCTTCGGGCCATCTCGTGAACCTATCTACTGCTGTTAAAATGAAGGTGTAGTCGTTGGCTTCAGGGAGTGGGCCAACTAAGTCTAGATGGATATGTTCAAAACGACCTGAAGGAATGTTGAATCTTCCTGAACCTGATTTTGTGCGTCTGTAATTTTTTGCCTTTTGACAAGCCACACATGACTTTGCCCATTGTGTTATATTTTTATTCATTTCAGGCCAGAAATACAGTTCGACAATTAATTTCTTACTAGCCCGTATACTCGGGTGTGAGAGGTGAAGCTTATGAAAAATTTCAATTCGCAACGGATGAGGTACATAAGGTCTGTTCTTTTTTTGTTGAAGTTTCGCATATAATTTTGAAATCGAGGAAATTAAATTCCCCCAATTTTGAATGTTTGCTTTAGATGTCGAAAGTTTAGATAGTTCAGTATCTAATGATTGCATTTTGGCTATTGTTTCGAGATCTAAGGAGTGTTTTTCATCTTCTGATATGTCGAACTCATACAGACGTGAAAGGGTATATGCCACTATATTTTCTTTTCCTTTTATGTGTTGTATGTCTGTAGTAAATTGAGATATGAAATCAAGGTGGTGTGTCTGTCGAGCACTTCTCTCTGTCTTAGATGTCAAAGCGTGCGTGAACGGTTTGTGGTCAGTGAATATAGTAAAGCTGCGACCTTCAACAAAATACCTAAAATGGTTTATAGCGAGAAAAATTGCGAGAAGTTCCCTATCAAAAGCAGCGCTGCGTAGTCAAAAAGGCATTCTGGAGAACTCATAAAAGCCAAATGGAGTTGTGATGGCAGTCTTGTATATATCTTCGGGTGCTATAGGTATCAAGTGATATGCTCTTATGATATCAATTTAAAAAAAAATGTTGCATCCGCGTGCATTCATGGAGAAATTGTGAAAATGTGAAATAGGGTAACGACTAGGCACGGTGATAGTGTTTAATCTACGGTAGTCCCAGGTCTCCAGTCTATGTAATTTTTCTTTTTGACCATGTGGAGGGACGAAGCGGGTAGTTTTGTTTACGGTTCGTTTCGTTAACAAAAAAATATTTATATATTGTATTCTCTTGTGAGAATACCACCATCAAATAAAACACTAGTGATTTTTTAATAATATACATTTATTATGAGCTTCAGATCCCTTACCACTGGTGGGGGGAAATCTTCAGCTATACGTTGGAATACTAATTAGAACTAAACTTCTAAGTGATCGAAGAAACCCTTTTATACTTCATATTTGTTTACTCAGCAATATGATTGAAGATCATATGCTGCTCTTTGTTTAATAAAATTGCTGACACAAGAATTCTATTGGAATTATTAAAGATGCTTTGTGTACACAAGTTACTGAAGGCAAAATGTGCTGATATGCAGTTTATGTTTATAATATCGGATATCGTCAATGAAATTATGAATCATTGTGTGAGCATTACATTTGGTATATGGAAAGATACTTTGTATCTTTCTTCATTATCATAGGGTGTTTAATATTATTACAAAATTATGTGAGCGTATTCTGATAATGTAACTCCTCCCTCCTTAAGTTTGATGCTCTCCTGAGTATCTATAATTCTATTTTCAATTTTAATTTTTTGGGTTTCTTTACGCTTACAATATAATAATAATATTGCAATTACAACAATTATGATTGTTATACTTGTATATGATATAATATGTTTTACATTGTTCTGATATTTTAATTCTTGTAATTCTTTTAAATTTTCGATTTGATTTATATGTATATTTTCTAAAGTAAAATTTATTTTTGTAAAGTTTAGTGTATTATATAATGGAATTACAATATTTTGCTTGAAAGTTTCTTTTTGATTTGAATACAAAGTTGCATTTATTTTGATATTGCAATCTTTAAAATGTATTAGGTTATTTTTAGTTATTTTTTTATTCAATATTATTACAATAGTCATTTAGACTTGTTTCTACTAATTTTTTTGTTAATATAAGGCCATCTTCTATTTCTATTAATTCTTGATCTTTATTAGATCTTATCTTACAATTTTCGTATTTTGTTTCATATAAATTTTGTATACATTTTGGACTTTTCTTTAAATGTTTAACATATTTAATTGCATTATTTTCATACAATGTTTTGTTATAAATTATATAATTATACTTTGATATTTCGATTTCTAGTCCTTGTTCATTTGGAACAGGTAAAATAATTATGGTTTCATATTTATATGTAAATACTGGTATTTTTAAAATAAAAACTAAATTGTTATTTCTAGTTACTAAACTACTTTCTATATGTTCTAATTTTTGTACAGATATATTAAATCTTTTATTTTCTTCTTTTGTAAGAATATTTCTTCCTAGAATTCCTAATCTTGAAAAGACTATATTGTCTTGTAATTTCTCAACTTCATTGTTTAACAACATTATATCGGTATTAATTTGTAAGGATAATATACTCTTAGCTAAATTTTCTTGTTTTACTTCTGTTGAATTAATAAAATTTCTAAGCACGTATTGATGTTTGTTTATTCTGTCTGCCATAGTTTCTAACTCTGTTTGGAACTGTGTATTAATCCCTATCTGTTTGTTTAATTCTGTTATAGCATTTTTATTGTTTTATTCTATTATTTTTAAATGATTCTCAATTTCTAATCTTTCATCATTATCCATAACACCAAAAAGAAAATGGAGTGCACTACCTCCTATGTTTATTATTCCTCTCTTTTGTCTAGAATAAGGAAGTATACTATGTAATTTTGATTTTGTATCTCCTAATGCTTCTGTCATTAGTCTTTTTAATCTTAAGTCATTAAAATTATTATAGCCTGTTTCTAAAGAAAATTCAATTTGTTTAATTATTTCATTATAAGTTTCTAAATTAATAATGTGAAGTATTTTGTCATATCTTTCAATCAATTCAATTGGCTCTTGTTTAATTATAATATATCCTGCTTGGTTACGAATTTCTTGCAATAAGAACTCTGATTTCACCATGGTTATGATGAAGAATAAATAAATACTTATGGCTTTCATATTACCTGTAAAGAGATTAAATTATTTATCGCTATTTTGATATTTATATTTTCTTTTGAAAAAGCTTTTATGTAGTTTTTTCTGATTAGCATAATATTTGTTATTTATTTTTTCTACTTTTGTTTTCTTATATTTTGCAGCTATCTTCTTTGCTGTTCTAACTACGTCTGCTTTTACGTATAAATCTTTATTTAAATCTGGTTCAACAAATTCTATTTTATTTTTATTTCTTTTATTAATATTATCTTCTTTAACTTTATGAATCTTTCGTCCTATTTCTTCTTACTCTTCTACGTTAATTTTGTTTTGAATAAAATCTATAGGCTTTCTTAATGTCGTTGAATGGATTGTACAGTTATATATACTAACTGCTTTTATTACTTTCTCTTTTAAATTTAATACGTTCTTTTTCTTTTCTTGTACATTATGTATTCTTATATGTTCATTGAGTGTACCGTGCACTCTTTCTACATCTGAGTTTCCTGTCTTATGATTTGGAGTTACAAGTTTTATCTTAATTCCTTCTTCGTTACAATATTCTTTAAATGCTAGGCTATTAAATTCATTGTCGCATACGATTTCTTCAGGTTTGCCTAGTATAGAGTTTCTAAGTTTAAGTTGTTCAATTATTTTGTGAGCGTTTCTACTAGCTATGGGAAAAGCTGTCAAATGTTTAGTAAATTTATCAATAATTGTCAAAAAGTCAATATCTTTACTTGGAATATATATATCCATGTGTATAAGCTCATTTGGCTTAAGTGTAGTTTTACTTATTTCAAATTTTATTTTTTCTGGATTTCTATCATGTTTCGCTGTTTGACATACAGTACAATTGTTTATGTATCTTCTTATTAATTCCCTTAATTTTGGAAAATAGAATTCATTTTTAATTTCAAGATATGTTTCTTGTATTCCTCGGTGATTATATTGTTCATGAATCTTTTCAATGAGATTCAACGCATCATTTGTATTACTTAAATCTTTTAAAAGCGTAATGCATCTTAGTAATATCAGTTTACTTTGATTGCTATAAAGCTCAACATATTTTTCCTGAATTTTGCAAAATAAATTATCACTTGGACAATATAATGCCACTTTTCCGTGATCGGGTAAAAATTCCCTTAATGCTTCAGAAAAATAATCGCCTACATCTTTTGATTTAATAGTTAGCCTTCTTACACCTTGGTATATATATTTTATATTTTTATTTTCATCTTCTTACTCTATCACTTCTATTTGATGCTTAAACATATTTGTAGGTAATTCTGAAATTCCTATATGATCATTTCTTTCTTCTATACCACTATGATTTGTGGCTAACGATGTATCTTCATTTGCATTGATTGCATTGATTTCAAGTCGACTAAGGTAATCTGCTACACGATTTTCTTTTCCTTTTAAATATTCGATATCAAAGTCATATTCATTTAAACTTATTTTCCATCTCTGGAGTTATGAATTTGGTTCTTTAAGGTTACTTAACCAAATTAAAGGTCTGTGATCGGTTCGTATTTTAAATTTGCGACCGTAGAGATATGATCGAAAATATTTTACTGACCATACAATACTTAATAATTCCTTCTCAATAGTGCTATATCTACGTTCATGTTCGCTAAGGGTTCGAGATGCATAGCATAATGGATGATTTGATTGTGAAAGGACAGACCCAAAGCTGTAATATATTCTGGGTCTTTAATATTTATCTTTGTTCCTTTTTTCAGGTATTTTGTCATAGGCATTGCTACCTTTGAATAATCTCTTATAAATTTCCTATAATAACCTGTAAAATATATATAAATAACCTAAATGTAAAAACGATTTTATTTGTTTAGTTGTGCATGGAATGGGTATTTTTTCGATGGCTTTTATTTTGTCTGGATTTGGCTTTATTCCATTTGTAGTAATAACATGACCTTAGTATTCTGTTTCTTTGCTAAAAAATTTGCATTTATCTATTTGTATTTTTAAATTATTTTCCTCGAGTTTCTGAAATACTTTATTTATTGAAGAAATATGTTCTTCTAATGATGTGCTAAATATACGGATGTCGTCTAAATAGACAACACATATTTTTCCTACAAGTCCTTCTAATACGTGATTTATCATTCGCTGAAAAGTAGCGGGGGCATTTTTTAATCCGAATGGCATCCGATTAAATTCGTAATGATTATTAGCTGTTGAAAAAGCAGTTTTATGCCTGTCTTCAGGGTTCACCAATATCTGATGAAAGCCTTTCGCTAAGTCAAGAGTAGTAAAATATTGGGCTCTCCCCAATTTACTGAATATTTCGTCAATATTTGGAATAGGAAACTTGTCTTCCACGGTTATTTCGTTACCATTGTTATTATTATTGTTATTATTATTTTCTCTTGTTATTATTCCTATAATTAAAATTTTTAAAATCATTTTTGTAATTTCTATCGTTTCTATAGTTTGGATTAAAATTATTAGGTTTATAATTATTATTAAAATTATTATTGTTATTAAAATTATTTTTGTACTCATTATTTTTAATGTTTCTATCGTTCCTATTATGAATATCTTCTTTTGTCCAAAGACAAGATTCTAATTTATAGAATGCTTCGCTAAGGGTTGTTATGTTATGATTGATTATTATTGAACTTGCGTTCGGGGGTATTCTTTCACAAAATTTAGATAATAATGACGCTTCATTATTGAAAGGATTGTATTCTTCCGGTTTATTTTCAGTTAAATAATATTTACAGAGGATTTCTGAGAATGTATTATATAGTTGAGAAATGTTTTTTGAATAAACTTTATCTGCTAGTTCTTTTAATTTTAGAAAAGATTCTTTCTCACCAAAATTCTTTACTAGAATATTTTTTATGTCTTGCCAATTATTAGGGTCGCCACTCCTTAATACTACCTCTAGGGCGAAATCTGTTATTTTTGATTTTATTTCACTCACTATAAATTCTTGTGAACCTTCGTTATACAAACTACATGAATTTATTACAAATTCTGCTTTTTTAATAAATGTAATTAAATTACAATTCTTCCCATTATAGGTTGGTAAATTTTTTTAATAATTTTAGGGGGTCAAGGTTGATTGCAGCCATTTTTACCTGATTTTCTACTCTTAAAACTGGTTCACTGTTTTGTTGATCTGCTGCTACTGGATCTGTTGATTTGATTTCCTTTTCGTCGGGTTTTAATGCTGGTGGAATCCAATGTGGATTATATTTCCTCATTTAATTATTCGATCTCGTTGGGGCTTTCGACTTGGATTATTATTTTTGCCACGTAAAGTTGTTCTTCCTTCTTTTTACACGTTGGGGCTTTCGACTTGGATAGTTCTGCCTCGTAAAGTTGTTCTTCCTTCTTTCACTTTTTCAATTTAGGTTATATACATATATTATATTTTTGTTTAAACTTTTTCTTCTGTTCCAGTTTTGTTTTTAATTAATTCTCCATTTTAGTTGGAGGGAGCTACTAATTAGTATTTTTTTCGATTTTAGTTCGAAATTCGATTTTCACTCGAATATATATTTTTTTTTTATTTCACTTTGTGTGTAGTATTTCTGCGGTGCTCTGCTCCCTTTTGAGTTTTAATTTCCTCTAGTTGCATTCAATATATATTATATTATTTTTTTTTTTTCAGTCCAACATTCCCTCTATGGGATTTCGTGAAATTGTCCTTCACGGATCTGTATTCACTATGTTTTTCACTGAATATTATTAATTTATTGTCCTATACCTTTTTAGGTTATATCACTTAACCGGTATTTAACTATTTCAATTAGTACGGACGATTATTTCTTAAATCCCGAATAAAACTTTAATAAGTATGATTCATTGATCTTTCGAGATCCTACCGACTGCGCCAGTTTTGTTTACGGTTCGTTTCGTTAACAAACAAATATATATATATTGTATTCTCTTGTGAGAATACCACCATCAAATAAAACACTAGTGATTTTTTAATAATATAAATTTATTATGAGCTTCAGATCCCTTACCACTGGTGGGGGGAAATCTTCAGCTATACGTTGGAATACTAATTAGAACTAAACTTCTAAGTGATCGAAGAAACCCTTTTATACTTCATATTTGTTTACTCAGCAATATGATTGAAGATCATATGCTGCTCTTTGTTTAATAAAATTGCTGACACAAGAATTCTATTGGAATTATTAAAGATGCTTTATGTACACAAGTTACTAAAGGCAAAATGTGCTGATATGCAGTTTATGTTTATAATATCGGATATCGTCAATGAAATTATGAATCATTGTGTGAGCATTACATTTGGTATATGGAAAGATACTTTGTATCTTTCTTCATTATCATAGCGTGTTTAATATTATTACAAAATTATGTGAGCGTGTTCTGATAATGTAACCCCTCCCTCTTTAAGTTTGATGCTCTCCTGAGTATCTATAATTCTATTTTCAATTTTAATTTTTTGGGTTTCTTTACGCTTACAATATAATAATAATATTGCAATTACAACAAATATGATTGTTATACTTGTATATGATATAATATGTTTTACATTGTTCTGATATTTTAATTCTTGTAATTCTTTTAAATTTTCGATTTGATTTATATGTATATTTTCTAAAGTAAAATTTATTTTTGTAAAGTTTAGTGTATTATATAATGGAATTATAATATTTTGCTTGAAAGTTTCTTTTTGATTTGAATACAAAGTTGCATTTATTTTGATATTGCAATCTTTAAAATGTATTAGGTTATTTTTAGTAATTTTATATTCAATATTATTACAATAGTCATTTAGACTTGTTTCTACTAATTTTGTTAATATAAGGCCATCTTCTATTTCTATTAATTCTTGATCTTTATTAGATCTAATCTTACAATTTTCGTATTTTGTTTCATATAAATTTTGTATACATTTTGGACTTTTCTTTAAAGGTTTAACATATTTAATTGCATTATTTTCATACAATGTTTTGTTATAAATTATATAATTATACTTTGATATTTCGATTTATAGTCCTTGTTCATTTGGAACAGGTAAAATAATTATGGTTTCATATTTATATGTAAATACTGGTATTTTTAAAATAAAAACTAAATTGTCATTTCTAGTTACTAAACTACTTTCTATATGTTCTAATTTTTGTACAGATATATTAAATCTTTTATTTTCTTCTTTTGTAAGAATATTTCTTCCTAGAATTCCTAATCTTGAAAAGACTATTTTGTCTTGTAATTTCTCAACTTCATTGTTTAACAACATTATATCGGTATTAATTTGTAAGGATAATATACTCTTAGCTAAATTTTCTTGTTTTACTTCTGTTGAATTAATAAAATTTCTAAGCGCGTATTGATGTTTGTTTATTCTGTCGGCCATAGTTTCTAACTCTGTTTGGAATTGTGTATTAATCCCTATAGGTTTGTTTAATTCTGTTACAGCATTTTTATTGTTTTATTCTATTATTTTTAAATGATTCTCAATTTCTAATCTTTCATCATTATCCATAACACCAAAAAGAAAATGGAGTGCACTACCTCCTATGTTTATTATTCCTCTCTTTTGTCTAGAATAAGGAAGTATACTATGTAATTTTGATTTTGTATCTCCTAATGCTTCTGTCATTAGTCTTTTTAATCTTAAGTCATTAAAATTATTATAGCCTGTTTCTAAAGAAAATTCAATTTGTTTAATTATTTCATTATAAGTTTCTAAATTAATAATGTGAAGTATTTTGTCATATCTTTCAATCAATTCAATTGGCTCTTGTTTAATTATAATATATCCTGCTTGGTTACGAATTTCTTGCAATAAGAACTCTGATTTCACCATGGTTATGATGAAGAATAAATAAATACTTATGGCTTTCATATTACCTGTAAAGAGATTAAATTATTTATCGCTATTTTGATATTTATATTTTCTTTTGAAAAAGCTTGTATGTATTTTTTTCTGAGTAGCATAATATTTGTTATTTATACTTTTGTTTTCTTATATTTTGCAGCTATCTTCTTTGCTGTTCTAACTACGTCTGCTTTTACGTATAAATCTTTATTTAAATCTGGTTCAACAAATTCTATTTTATTTTTATTTCTTTTATTAATATTATCTTCTTTAACTTTATGAATCTTTCGTCCTATTTCTTCTTACTCTTCTACCTTAATTTTGTTTTGAATAAAATCTATAGGCTTTCTTAATGTCGTTGAATGGATTGTACAGTTATTTATACTAACTGCTTTTATTACTTTCTCTTTTAAATTTAATACGTTCTTTTTCTTTTCTTGTACATAATATACTCTTATATGTTCATTGAGTGTACCGTGCACTCTTTCTACATCTGAGTTTCCTGTCTTATGATTTGGAGTTACAAGTTTTATCTTAATTCCTTCTTCGTTACAATATTCTTTAAATGCTAGGCTATTAAATTCATTGTCGCATACGATTTCTTCAGGTTTGCCTAGTATAGAGTTTCTAAGTTTAAGTTGTTCAATTATTTTGTGAGCGTTTCTACTCGCTATGGGAAAAGCTGTCAAATGTTTAGTAAATTTATCAATAATTGTCAAAAAGTCAATATCTTTACTTGGAATATATATATCCATGTGTATAAGCTCATTTGGCTTAAGTGTAGTTTTACTTATTTCAAATTTTATTTTTTCTGGATTTCTATCATGTTTCGCTGTTTGACATACAGTACAATTGTTTATGTATCTTCTTATTAATTCCCTTAATTTTGGAAAATAGAATTCATTTTTAATTTCAAGATATGTTTCTTGTATTCCTCGGTGATTATATTGTTCCTGAATCTTTTCAATGAGATTCAACGCATCATTTGTATTACTTAAATCTTTTAAAAGCGTAATGCATCTTAGTAATATCAGTTTACTTTGATTGCTATAAAGCTCAACATATTTTTCCTGAATTTTGCAAAATAAATTATCACTTGGACAATATAATGCCACTTTTCCGTGATCGGGTAAAAATTCCCTTAATGCTTCAGTAAAATAATCGCCTACATCTTTTGATTTAATAGTTAGTCTTCTTACACTTTGGTATATATATTTTATATTTTTATTTTCATCTTCTGACTCTATAACTTCTATTTGATGCTTAAACATATTTGTAGGTAATTCTGAAATTCCTATATGATCATTTCTTTCTTCTATACCACTATGATTTGTGGCTAACGATGTATCTTCATTTGCATTGATTGCATTGATTTCAAGTCGACTAAGGTAATCTGCTACACGATTTTCTTTTCCTTTTAAATATTCGATATCAAAGTCATATTCATTTAAACTTATTTTCCATCTCTGGAGTTTTGAATTTGGTTCTTTAAGGTTACTTAACCAAATTAAAGGTCTGTGATCGGTTCGTATTTTAAATTTGCGACCGTAGAGATATGATCGAAAATATTTTACTGACCATACAATACTTAATAATTCCTTCTCAATAGTGCTATATCTACGTTCATGTTCGTTAAGGGTTCGAGATGCATAGCATAATGGATGATTTGATTGTGAAAGGACAGACCCAATTGCATAATTTGATGCATCTGTTGTTAACACGAATTCTTTAGTGTAATCAGGATATTTTAAAACAGGGTCACTAGATATGAGTAATTTCAGTTCTTCAAAAGCTGTAATATATTCTGGGTCTTTAATATTTATCTTTGTTCCTTTTTTCAGGTATTTTGTCATAGGCACTGCTACCTTTGAATAATCTCTTATAAATTTCCTATAATAACCTGTTAGTCCTAAAAACGATTTTATTTGTTTAGTTGTGCATGGAATGGGTATTTTTTCGATGGCTTTTATTTTGTCTGGATTTGGCTTTATTCCATTTGTAGTAATAACATGACCTAAGTATTCTGTTTCTTTGCTAAAAAATTTGCATTTATCTATTTGTATTTTTAAATTATTTTCCTTGAGTTTCTGAAATACTTTATTTATTGAAGAAATATGTTCTTCTAATGATGTGCTAAATATAAGGATGTCGTCTAAATAGACAACACATATTTTTCCTACAAGTCCTTCTAATACGTGATTTATCATTCGCTGAAAAGTAGCGGGGGCATTTTTTAATCCGAATGGCATCCGATTAAATTCGTAATGATTATTAGCTGTTGAAAAAGCAGTTTTATGCCTGTCTTCAGGGTTCACCAATATCTGATGAAAGCCTTTCGCTAAGTCAAGAGTAGTAAAATATTGGGCTCTCCCCAATTTACTGAATATTTCGTCAATATTTGGAATAGGAAACTTGTCTTCCACGGTTATTTCGTTACCATTGTTATTATTATTGTTATTATTATTTTCTCTTGTTATTATTCCTATAATTAAAATTTTTAAAATCATTTTTGTAATTTCTATCGTTTCTATAGTTTGGATTAAAATTATTAGGTTTATAATTATTATTAAAATTATTATTGTTATTAAAATTATTTTTGTACTCATTATTTTTAATGTTTCTATCGTTCCTATTATGAATATCTTCTTTTGTCCAAAGACAAGATTCTAATTTATAGAATGCTTCGCTAAGGGTTGTTATGTTATGATTGATTATTATTGAACTTGCGTTCGGGGGTATTCTTTCACAAAATTTAGATAATAATGACGCTTCATTATTGAAAGGATTGTATTCTTCCGGTTTATTTTCAGTTAAATAATATTTACAGAGGATTTCTGAGAATGTATTATATAGTTGAGAAATGTTTTTTGAATAAACTTTATCTGCTAGTTCTTTTAATTTTAGAAAAGATTCTTTCTCACCAAAATTCTTTACTAGAATATTTTTTATGTCTTGCCAATTATTAGGGTCGCCACTCCTTAATACTACCTCTAGGGCGAAATCTGTTATTTTTGATTTTATTTCACTCACTATAAATACTACTACATGAATTTATTACAAATTCTGCTTTTTTAATAAATGTAATTAAATTACAATTCTTCCCATTATAGGTTGGTAAATTTTTTTAATAATTTTAGGGGGTCAAGGTTGATTGAAGCCATTTTTACCTGATTTTCTACTCTTAATACTGGTTCACTGTTTTGTTGATCTGCTGCTACTGGATCTGTTGATTTGATTTCCTTTTCGTCGGGTTTTAATGCTGGTGGAATCCTATGTGGATTATATTTCCTCATTTAATTATTCGATCTCGTTGGGGCTTTCGACTTGGATTATTATTTTTGCCACGTAAAGTTGTTCTTCCTTCTTTTTACACGTTGGGGCTTTCGACTTGGATAGTTCTGCCTCGTAAAGTTGTTCTTCCTTCTTTCACTTTTTCAATTTAGGTTATATACATATATTATATTTTTGTTTAAACTTTTTCTTCTGTCCCAGTTTTGTTTTTAATTAATTCTCCATTTTAGTTGGAGTGAGCTACTAATTAGTATTTTTTTCGATTTTAGTTCGAAATTCGATTTTCACTCGAATATATATTTTTTTTTATTTCACTTTGTGTGTAGTATTTCTGCGGTGCTCTGCTCCCTTTTGAGTTTTAATTTCCTCTAGTTGCATTCAATATATATTATATTATTTTTTTTTTTTTTCAGTCCAACATTCCCTCTATGGGATTTCGTGAAATTGTCCTTCACGGATCTGTATTCACTATGTTTTTCACTGAATATTATTAATTTATTGTCCTATACCTTTTTGGGTTATATCACTTAACCGGTATTTAACTATTTCAATTAGTACGGACGATTATTTCTTAAATCCCGAATAAAACTTTAATAAGTACGATTCATTGATCTTTCGAGATCCTACCGACTGCGCCAGTTTTGTTTACGGTTCGTTTCGTTAACGAAAAAATATATATATATTGTATTCTCTTGTGAGAATACCACCATCAAATAAAACACTAGTGATTTTTTAATAATATAAATTTATTATGAGCTTCAGATCCCTTACCACTGGTGGGGGGAAATCTTCAGCTATACGTTGGAATACTAATTAGAACTAAACTTCTAAGTGATCGAAGAAACCCTTTTATACTTCATATTTGTTTACTCAGCAATATGATTGAAGATCATATGCTGCTCTTTGTTTAATAAAATTGCTGACACAAGAATTCTATTGGAATTATTAAAGATGCTTTGTGTACACAAGTTACTGAAGGCGAAATGTGCTGATATGCAGTTTATGTTTATAATATCGGATATCGTCAATGAAATTATGAATCATTGTATGAGCATTACATTTGGTATATGGAAAGATACTTTGTATCTTTCTTCATTATCATAGGGTGTTTAATATTATTACAAAATTATGTGAGGGTGTTCTGATAATGTAACCGGGTGAATCAGATATTCGGCAGAGTCCTATATTAACCAAGTATTCAAATTCTGTTTTTGCAGTGGCGTGTAGTTAAGGGTGTAGTTGACGTGGACGGGCGTATGGGAGTGCTCCACTTGTGACTATGTGGTGAACTATGCAGTGTTTAACTGTTGCAAAATAGTTTGGGGGTTCAACTAAAGCAGGGTAATTTGCATGAATTTGTCCCCATTTGTTTTCTAGTGTGAAATACAATGCAGTGGGTGTAGTGAGTGTGCTTATTTCAGCTTTGCATTGCAAATTAGTTTTGGGATCTAGCAATTTTTTGTTTTGAAGATCTACAGAAAGACCAAATTTGTTAAAAAAAAACAGGCCCTATTATGGGGCGACTTACTGAAGCTTGAATGAAACTATGAATGAAGTCGCGTCTGAGTCCTATGCTTGGTACCAAAAGTATTAATTATTGTTCCATTGGCGGCTAAAAGTATATTTTTTATGTTTGGATGTGTATTTGAATATTGGTTTTTGTTGTATGGTATGACAGATAAATCTGCATCAGTACCTATTTAAAACGTTAAGTTATTAATCGTATCTCGAATAAATAGACGACGATTCGTTTTATTCCCACTGTTTGCCGCACCAACGGTGGGTGAATTTAATTTGGGAAATTAAATGTTGATGTGTGCGGATTATTATGACTATCGGCTCTTCCTGTTGGTTTCCCGTAACTGCAAGGCTTGTTACATTGCCGAGCTCTTGAGCCGTAGTGTCTGTGATACCAGCAGAGTGAGCTGTTTTGAGAATGTTTGAACCTAATTTCACGGGTATTGCCTGATAGAGTTCGATTTTCATGTATGCTACGTGATCGTGGGCGAGACGGAAAACCAAGTGATTCTATCATCGATTCCATCTTGTCCAAACGAGATTCTATTTCATTCGATTTAGATTTGGGTATGGTCGGGATATGAGGTACAGAAACACTGTAAATACTAACAAAGTGCCTTCAGAGAATTCGCTTGAGAATAGAGCGGTAGGTAGTGGTGATTATTGTAATGATGGTGGTGGCTGGGACATATCGGGCGTACCAGTTTTCTTATCAATGGCGGATGATTGGATTTAATTTCATTAATAAGCTATGTAGACTTATGTATTTAAAAAAAATATATTATATATAATGAATTAAACTTATTTATATTTTGAAAAAGAACCGTAGATTAAAATCTTAAATTTATGTAAATTATATTTTAGTTATTTATATTGAAATGAAAAGGCAATGTAAACTTTATATTTTTTTTTATATGATGATACGATTCTGTGTAATATGATGATTTTCTGGAAACGCTCTGACTGCTGTTGTACTTTGTGATGCTACGTCTAATTGAATAATGTGATTAAATTTTATGAAATAGCTGGCATCTTTTCGACATGAGTTCAAATAAACTTTAAACTTCTATTTGGACCAGTGATTAAGATCTTCGATTTCGGTTCAGCTTGACCTCATCAGCGCGTGTTTTAGTTCAGGCATGTGAGTTCAAAATCCGTAACTTAGTTGCGATTTAATGTTTGCTTGACTCTGGGTCACCATGATTATTCAATCATGTCTGATGTTCTTATCTTATAATCCTCGCTTTACATAAAACTGATTATTAATATGTTGAGTTGAGATACATTGCACGAGTGTTGAATTGAGAGACATTGCACAAGGAATACAAATGATCCTTTTCCTTAGTCTACTCAATACTAATATAGAGAAACTGCCCTCTTAAAATGTAAGATAGAGCGGCCTGCGACCGAGTGGGGAAGGGCAAAGGAGTCAGTGAACTCGAGTCACGGAAAAAGTGCGGTCGCAGGTTTGTTCGGTGGCTACAATTCTATGATATATATACATATATATATATTTAAATCTTCATCATCTTCGGTCCGTGGTCTGGCATCTGGCTACCGTTTGTTTGTGCGAAATTCGTGTGGTGTTCTTAGCTATATTTTCATTTCCGTGCTTTCACCACGCCCCATAGTGAACCGAACGGTTTTGTCATAAGTGGTTGAGAAAAAGGGTGAAGTAATATTAACGGTGCTAAAAAAATAAATATATATCGAGACCTAACCGCCAGTTTGTCAGCTCGATATTCCAAGAAAAAAAACAATTAAACTACAGAAAAAGGTGTTTCTGGTATACTAACTGTGTTGTTCACTACCGCCATTATAATGACATATACACTTAGGTAGTTGTGTGTGTAAAAGTCCAAGCAGTCGAAAGTCGAAACTCTCATAGTGAGTGGTAACTTACCACTGGTAAGTACACACATTTCTTTATTTATTTTAACACAAACTACATAAAATACAAACATCATACAAAGAACGATATTTCAAAAAGAAAAGGAAACAAAGAAGAAAAAAAAAAGTATTTGTTGTGGCTAACTGTGTTGGCTTAACTCACCATCCTCATTGCAGTGGCACAAACATGCAAGTAGTTGTGTACCTATGCAAAAATTCAAACACCCAAAACTCAACGTAATATCTTTTAAGTGAGGGGTAGTTACACACACACACATTTTTATCTCTGGGTGATCATATATAAAAATAAGATTCATAAATTATTTATGTAATGAGCGATATTCCAAGAAAAAAAAATAAGAAATACTGAAAACGGTGTTTGTGGTGTGCTAGCTGTTGCTGTTGCTTAACTTTCTGTTCTAATTGAGCTGACATACATATAATGTACATTGAGGAGTAAGAACACACATTTTTACCCCCGACTGATAGTACATAAAAACAAAAGTTGAAAGATGAGTAGAAAATCTACCAAAAAGGCGAAACGACTGAGTGTTGAAGAGATAAGAATAAGAATAAACAAACTCTTAGCTGAGGTAAAAAAAATTACAAGAGGAGAACGTTCTTCTGAAGGCAGTAAGCGAACACTTGGAGGGGACGGTTGAAGGAAGTTGTTATTATGTGTCTGCGAATATCTCTAGATGTCTACACGGCAGAGTTCTCTTAGAATGTCGCTAACAGAGGTGAAAGCTCTCGTAATAGAATACAAACCGGGTGTAATGGCGAACGCTGTCTAGTTCGGACATTACTGCGAAAGCTGTAAATCTACCGCGTCATTTTCTAATTTTTTATATCTACTGCACCACTGCGCTTTTGATTGATTCTACTGCAATTTTTTTGATTGAGTTTGAAAAACGACATTGGTTATAGAAGTCAATATTTATAAAAAAAAGAGTAAAGATTACAAACAAAAAAAATTTTCATGTCATGTGGGTAATATCCAAGGTCTGGGCTTTATTGTAAAAGAATTTCTATATATTTCGTTTTTCATATACTTTCGAATCTAATCAACCTCTTGTTCAAACATGAACATAACAAATCTATAGATAACCCAATGTGTATGTGAAATAAAGATAAGACAGATTACCCTAAGCATACACTGACGGTTATCTACAGATAAATTACATAAGTAAGAATAGATAGATAAGAACATAGACATTAAGAATAGAAGATAAGACAACCAAATTGTATATATATAGTAGTAATGTAGTGAAATAAAATTAGTATTCATTCGACTTACAACCGAGTTTATATTCAACATTTGGTCCTTCGAGCCGTGTATTAAAAATTTCCCCCACCAGTGGTAAGAGATTTTTAATAAACGAACAAGCGAAATTTAGCGTTATCTGAGCTACAAATACTGATAAAGTAAAATTAGCGTTGTCAGAGCTACAAATACTGACAAGTACCTAAAAAAAAAAAAAAATTATATAAAGTAAAATTAGCGTTGTCAGAGCTACAAATACTGACAAGTTCCTAAAAAAAAAAAAAAAATTATATAAAGTAAAATTAGCGTTGTCAGAGCTACAAATTACCTAAAAAAAAAATATATAAAGTGAAAATTAGCGTTGTCAGAGCTACAAATACTGACAAGTAAAAAAATCATATTCAGTGAAAAATCATAACAAGTAAAAAAAAAAAAAATATTTTCAACAATGTCATCAGAACATTTAAAAGTAATTGAAAAACAAGTTGGAATATTAAAAAAACCTTGAAAAGTTATTAAAAGATGGAGAAGGTGTAACAACACGCAGCAAAAATCAAGAAATTCTTGTCTATGCTGAAAAGAATCTTCAAGCATTCAAGGAAAATGACAAGCTACTTCATAAGCTTGGTGTTATTGATGTTCCCTATTTTAAGGAACAATGGATGCAAGGAGCAGAGAACTACTTTCCGCAAAATTCAAAATTTGCTGAAAAACAAAGATCTGGACAGTGTAGAACAAGGCACAAGCGAAGCAATGTTAGCTAGCAAAATAGCAGAAATTAAAACTGTTAATCAGCAGCTAGCCACTGGACTAGACTTGCAGCAAAAACAAATGAATGAATTCATGATGAAAACAATAACAAATCATGAAACTCAAATAGATTTAACGAAATTACGTACAATAATGGAAAGTTTAAAAAAAACAATAGACGAGGCGAAACTAGAGGCAATTTCCCATCCTCATACAAAAAACATATGGATTGAAAAATTGAAACGGTGGAATGACCGACTGCAAGTTGAGCTGTCTAAGATGAATCCAATACAAGAAGAGGAATTCAGAGAAGAAAATTATATAATCGAGTTGGAAGAAGATCTGAAATTACTTCTTTTCAAGTTGGAAGAAAAACATGAAAGCATAAAATCTGATCCATATGCAAATGTATTAACACAAAGTCCAAAAATTGAACTGCCTAAATTCGATGGAAAAATTGAAGAGTGGAAGATATTTTCCGACCTATTCATAGATTTGGTTCACAATAAGAATAATGTGCCAGATTCTGTGAAATTAAATCACTTGCGATCGTGTATAACCGGCGAAGCTCGAACTTCTATTGCTAGCCTCATACAAGGATCTTCGGCAAACTATAATGAAGCATCGAAGACTCTCGTCAGAAGGTACGAAAATAAAAGAATAAACTTCTCCACACAATTGAATTACTTGCTGGACTTGCCAATGATGAACGCTACATCACCTTCTAATGTTAAAAAGCTTCACGATGCAGCAAAGGAATGTATTTACATCATCACATCGACAATAGGCAAACATAACAATGAAAACGATGAAATATTTGCTCACCTACTCCTTCGAAAATTTGACAAGGAGGGCTTACAATTATATGAGCAACACATCAAAAAACCAAGCCAAATACAAAAACTGGAGGATGTTATGGACTTCCTTGAGCAATTATTTCAAACCCTTGAATCTCAACAACAAACAACGACTCGAAACAAAGAATACAAAAAACAAAGTGGAAATTCTCAATCAGACAGAAGAGAGTGGAACTGTGATTTCTGCATGCAGAATGGTCATCGAATTTATTATTGTGAGAAATTTTTAAACACCGAGATTCCCAATCGATTAGCATATGTACGCAATAAGCAAATATGCAGTATATGTCTTAAACACAGTGCAGAAACCAAATGCTTCTCTCAAATAAAATGTAAGAAGTGTAATAAATCACATAACACTCTACTACACAACGAAAACTACCAAACGAAGAAAAGGGTCGAGGGAAATCAATACAAAAAATTGAGCCCCTCAGACAACAACAATAAAAAAGAAAAATCATTATCATCCCTGATGGTAAAGAAGATAGAGAGTCCAAGGGCAATATTAGCTACAGCACAGATATCAGCCACATCGTCAAATGGTGAAACATGTCTATTTCGGGCATTGATTGATCAAGGTTCTCAAATATCAATGATATCTGAGCGCAGATCCTCTCCTTGCCAAGGAAAAGAATAAGTACAGAATTAACTGGACTCTCAGATGCAGCAGTGGGTACATCAAAATCAAGAGTGTATTTAGAGATAAGACCAAGATTTATGAGCAACAACAAAATGCAAGCAGAGTTTTTGGTATTACCCACCCTTATAAAACCACTACCTGACGAATCATTTGAATTTAATAAAAATGAGTGGGAAAACTATACTCTGGCAGATCCAAACCTGAATACAAAAGATCGTATTGACATTATCATCGGAAGTGACTTATATCCAAAGTTAATTGAAGAAGGAGTAAGGAAGCACAATGGCATCGTGGGACAAAATACGATTTTCGGGTGGGTAGTTTCCGGCTCACTACACGAGAAACGACAATGTGGCAAAATCATGTCAGCGGTAACTTCATCGATGGAGAGGTTCTGGGAGATAGAAGAAATAGAAAAAGATAATGAAATATCAGAAAACGACATCTGCATGCAAGCATTTGCAGAAACAACAAAAAGAGATACGAATGGCAGATATGTAGTTATGTTGCCACTAAGAACAGATATAGAGCTTGGAGAATCTAGAAAACAAGCTTTAGCTAGATTCTTATAGTTTGAGAAAAAGATAAATAACAAAATAAAAATCGACTGCATACAGTTTATGCGAGAATACGAAAACCTGGGCCACATGGTCAAGGTAGACAAACAACACGAAAATATGGGCAAATACTATCTACCGCACCATGCAGTTGTGAAAGATACAAGCCTAACAACAAAAACAAGAGTTGTATTCGATGCCTCAGCGAAGACGTCCAACGGATACAGCCTTAATGACGCAATGATGATTGGCCCTAGACTACAAAACAATATCTTTGACATCATCATCAAATGGAGGCAATGGAAATTTGTAGTTACGGCAGACATCGAGAAAATGTACAGGCAGATCAACATAGCTGAAGAACATCAAGAATTTCATAGAATATTTTGGAGAGAACAACCAAAAGACAAAATAAGGGAATATAAACTGACAACAGTTACGTATGGAACAGCAGCAGCTCCATTCTTAGCAGTCCGAACGTTGCAAGAAGTCGCAAACCAATGTAAAGACAAATACATAAGAATAAAAGAAATAATAAGAGAAGAATTTTACGTTGACGACTTAATGACAGGTGCCAACAACGAAGACGAATGCAGATACATAATAAGAGCAGTGAGTGAAAATCTTTCAAATTTTTCAATTTCAATTACGAAAATGGTCTTCAAACAATCAAAATTTGCTGACTGGCATAATGTCGAATGATGAGCAAAAATAATTAATGTCAAAGAAGGCGACACTATGAAAACATTGGGACTTCACTGGGATCCAGATCAAGACGAGTTCCGATTTGTTATAGATTCATCTAAATTGAGCATTTCAAAAACCAAAAGAAATGTGTTATCAAATATTGCAAAAATATTCGATCCTATTGGATGGCTTGCTCCAGTCACGATAAGAGCAAAAATATTCATACAAAGATTGTGGCAATCAAACTATGACTGGGATGATGAACTTGATGAAATCATGAAGGCAGAATGGATGACCTTTCAACAAAACTTACAAGAAATCAAATTAATTAAAATCCCACGATGGATATTTAATGACGAAGCAGGTCCAATAGAAATACATGGATTTGCGGATGCTTCAGAAAAAGCATATGCAGCTGTCATATATGTTAAAACAAACATGACAATAAAAATACTAACAGCCAAAACCAAGGTGGCACCCATCAAAAATAAAAAAAACTCTTCCCAAATTAGAGTTATGTGCAGCTCAACTACTTGCAAGGCTACTCAACAAGGTAACAAAATATTTCTCAAATGATACAAAATACTATGGGTGGAGTGATTCCACTATTACTTTGTGGTGGATAAAAAACAACAAGAGCAAAGAAAAGTTTATACGAAGCAGAGTAGCTGACATCAAAAGTCTAATGGATAAAATCGAATGGCTGCATTTAAATTCGAAAGACAACCCAGCCGATGTTGCATCACGTGGCATATGCCCTTCAAAAATTGCTGCACACGAACTATGGTGGACAGGTCCGCAGTGGCTGAAACAATCAAACCATCATTGGCCGCAACAGCAACACCTGGCAACATCAACAGATCTAAAAACAATGTCAACATTACAATGCAAGAAACATTTTGTATCGAATTTAATCGAACGATTATCGAACATCAACAAAATTGAGAAAAGTGTTGCATATGTGCTTCGTTTTATTCGGTGGTTTCGATACAAACAAATAACGCCAGGATCAATAACTGTATCCGAACTGTCACAGGCGAGAATTTTAATCATCAAACAACAGCAAAAAATTCAATTTTGCAATGAATTACAAAAAATTGAAAACAAAAAGGATATTCCTTTGAGCAGCAAAATAATTCAAATGAAACCTTACCAAGATGATGAAGGAATCTTAAGAGTGGGTGGAAGGCTTAAGTATGCAAGGTTGCCTTTGAACCAGAAACACCCAATAATACTGGATAAATGTAAACTAGCCAGTTTAATCGTTAAAGAAGCACATGCAGCTACACTACATGGTGGAAATTCGGTGATGGAAGCATATATTAAAAGAAGATACTACATAATTGGTATCAAAACACTAATAAGAAGTTGTTGTCGTAGTTGTCCGATTTGTATTCGATACAACAGTAGCGGTGCGAACCAAATAATGGGAGATCTACCAAAGCAAAGAACTACAGTTTCTCCACCATTTCTACATGTTGGGGTTGACTATGCTGGACCAATATTGATGCGAACATCAAGAGGTCGAGGACAGAAAGCGTACAAGGGCTACATAGCAGTGTTTGTATGCATGGCTACTAAAGCCATTCATTTAGAACCAGTGAGTGACCTTACAACAGAAGCATTCAGGGCAGCTCTAAGAAGATTTTTTGCAAGACGTGGAAAAAGTGCTCATATATATTCAGACAATGGGTCTAATTTCATTGGAGCGAATCGATGTTTAGACCAAGAATTCAAGAACGCCATCAAAAACAACGAATCACTCGCTTCAAGGTTTCACAGCAAACATGCCAGCTCACCCGTTTAAAACGATATAATGGATCAAAAAACATACAAATGAATGGAATTAAAATTTGGACGTTGATGTTATTAGTATTAATTGCATTTGGACGAGCAAAGAGTTCAGCAACCAATATGAGCACAACACCTGATATGACAATTAAAAACTTAGACGAAAATGTGGGAATTTACTTAGACCCAATCGGAAAAATGGATGTCGTGGCATCAAAATGGAGACTTGTAGTTTACTACGACTTAGACTCATATATTGAAGAAACCAATAATATTTCAAGCTACATAACTAAACTACAAGACAAGTGTTCCAAAATGTTCTACTTCAGCGAGCAGTGCAGTTTAATAACAGCAAACTTAAAGAGAAGATATGAAGTACTGGCTGAAAATAACAAACTATTAATAATAACCAACAGGGTAAAAAGAGCTCCACTTGAATTTGTTGGTTCACTTTACCACATATTATTCGGTATCATGGACAGTGATGACAGAGATTCCTTAGAAGAAAACATGAAAAATCTTTTGGACAACCAGCATGAACTGGATGGCTTAAACAAGAGGTAAACATCACTGGTAAATGCTACAGTTAATGTCTTAAAGAAAACGACAGACGAAGTAAACGACCAATTTGTAAGAATTAATGGTCAAATTAATGAAATATGCAATACGACACTTCAAGCTCATAATGCATACAAAGCAGGAATGATATTTCAGTTAGCAGCAATGCAACTTGATGCAATGTTAAGTGAATGTAATGATGTGCAAATGGCAATTATAAGCATACTCATTGATGTTAATAATCACCATATAAATCCGTTGTTATTAAAACCATCCCAACTACAAGAAGAGATTCACAAGATTCGGAATAAAATCTTAGGGAAGTTTCGTTTACCTGGTGATGGTACAAAAAATGGATTGAAAGAAATATTTCGCCAAATGAAAGCGAGGGGATTCATACTTGGCCGGCGTTTAGTAATAGACGCGGAGATTCCACTACTTCACTCAGAAGCATCGGACGTTTTTCGGGTAATTGACGTGCCAATACGTCAGGGAGATATTATTGTGACACCAAAAATATACACCGAAATACTTGTCTTCAACTTCCAGTTAGACGCATACAATCTAATGAGTCAGGCACAACTAAATCTCTGTCTAAAAAACGAAGAAACGCACTATATTTGCCATGGTAATTGGCCATGGAAAACTGCAGCAGATGGATCATGTGAGATATCACCAATAAAGAAAGCAAAAACAGCAAGCTGTCATTTTGAACGAGTTGGTCAGCAAGACAAATGGATTCAGTTGACTAAACCAAATACATGGTTGTTTAAACAATTTACGACCACGGCTATTCATATAAGCTGTGGAAATTCTGAGCACAAATTGGTTAAGCTTCCAGCACAAGGGCTTCTAACATTAAGGCCACAATGCACGGTTAGATACAACGGAGGTTTCCTTACTTCACCGCAACAAGTTAAGTCTGAAACCATCAGCCATTTCGAGGAACAGACGATATGGACGAAGGCACTGGACGAAGTTGCAGAGGAAAGAATCAAACCTATACAGGCAACTATAATAAACAACAAGAATGAACTACTCAAAATTCAACGAGACTTGGAAAGGTTCAAGAGGGAAAACATTCACCTTAAGGGCTTAGACCTTCACCACATAAGCGGTCACAGCGGATTTATATTAAGTTGCATTTTGGTTATTATTTTAGTAATCTATATTGTACGAGGCATAATATTCAGGAAAAGAATTTTAGCCCTTTCTGTTGGCCCGCAGAATGTTCAAACATGAACATAACAAATCTATAGATAACCCAATGTGTATGTGAAATAAAGATAAGACAGATTACCCTAAGCATACACTGACGGTTATCTACAGATAAATTACATAAGTAAGAATAGATAGATAAGAACATAGACATTAAGAATAGTCAAAAATATCAAAGAAGGCGACACTATGAAAACATTGGGACTTCACTGGGATCCAGATCAAGACGAGTTCCGATTTGTTATAGATTCATCTAAATTGAGCATTTCAAAAACCAAAAGAAATGTGTTATCAAATATTGCAAAAATATTCGATCCTATTGGATGGCTTGCTCCAGTCACGATAAGAGCAAAAATATTCATACAAAGATTGTGGCAATCAAACTATGACTGGGATGATGAACTTGATGAAATCATGAAGGCAGAATGGATGACCTTTCAACAAAACTTACAAGAAATCAAATTAATTAAAATCCCACGATGGATATTTAATGACGAAGCAGGTCCAATAGAAATACATGGATTTGCGGATGCTTCAGAAAAAGCATATGCAGCTGTCATATATGTTAAAACAAACATGACAATAAAAATACTAACAGCCAAAACCAAGGTGGCACCCATCAAAAATAAAAAAAACTCTTCCCAAATTAGAGTTATGTGCAGCTCAACTACTTGCAAGGCTACTCAACAAGGTAACAAAATATTTCTCAAATGATACAAAATACTATGGGTGGAGTGATTCCACTATTACTTTGTGGTGGATAAAAAACAACAAGAGCAAAGAAAAGTTTATACGAAGCAGAGTAGCTGACATCAAAAGTCTAATGGATAAAATCGAATGGCTGCATTTAAATTCGAAAGACAACCCAGCCGATGTTGCATCACGTGGCATATGCCCTTCAAAAATTGCTGCACACGAACTATGGTGGACAGGTCCGCAGTGGCTGAAACAATCAAACCATCATTGGCCGCAACAGCAACACCTGGCAACATCAACAGATCTAAAAACAATGTCAACATTACAATGCAAGAAACATTTTGTATCGAATTTAATCGAACGATTATCGAACATCAACAAAATTGAGAAAAGTGTTGCATATGTGCTTCGTTTTATTCGGTGGTTTCGATACAAACAAATAACGCCAGGATCAATAACTGTATCCGAACTGTCACAGGCGAGAATTTTAATCATCAAACAACAGCAAAAAATTCAATTTTGCAATGAATTACAAAAAATTGAAAACAAAAAGGATATTCCTTTGAGCAGCAAAATAATTCAAATGAAACCTTACCAAGATGATGAAGGAATCTTAAGAGTGGGTGGAAGGCTTAAGTATGCAAGGTTGCCTTTGAACCAGAAACACCCAATAATACTGGATAAATGTAAACTAGCCAGTTTAATCGTTAAAGAAGCACATGCAGCTACACTACATGGTGGAAATTCGGTGATGGAAGCATATATTAAAAGAAGATACTACATAATTGGTATCAAAACACTAATAAGAAGTTGTTGTCGTAGTTGTCCGATTTGTATTCGATACAACAGTAGCGGTGCGAACCAAATAATGGGAGATCTACCAAAGCAAAGAACTACAGTTTCTCCACCATTTCTACATGTTGGGGTTGACTATGCTGGACCAATATTGATGCGAACATCAAGAGGTCGAGGACAGAAAGCGTACAAGGGCTACATAGCAGTGTTTGTATGCATGGCTACTAAAGCCATTCATTTAGAACCAGTGAGTGACCTTACAACAGAAGCATTCAGGGCAGCTCTAAGAAGATTTTTTGCAAGACGTGGAAAAAGTGCTCATATATATTCAGACAATGGGTCTAATTTCATTGGAGCGAATCGATGTTTAGACCAAGAATTCAAGAACGCCATCAAAAACAACGAATCACTCGCTTCAAGGTTTCACAGCAAACATGCCAGCTCACCCGTTTAAAACGATATAATGGATCAAAAAACATACAAATGAATGGAATTAAAATTTGGACGTTGATGTTATTAGTATTAATTGCATTTGGACGAGCAAAGAGTTCAGCAACCAATATGAGCACAACACCTGATATGACAATTAAAAACTTAGACGAAAATGTGGGAATTTACTTAGACCCAATCGGAAAAATGGATGTCGTGGCATCAAAATGGAGACTTGTAGTTTACTACGACTTAGACTCATATATTGAAGAAACCAATAATATTTCAAGCTACATAACTAAACTACAAGACAAGTGTTCCAAAATGTTCTACTTCAGCGAGCAGTGCAGTTTAATAACAGCAAACTTAAAGAGAAGATATGAAGTACTGGCTGAAAATAACAAACTATTAATAATAACCAACAGGGTAAAAAGAGCTCCACTTGAATTTGTTGGTTCACTTTACCACATATTATTCGGTATCATGGACAGTGATGACAGAGATTCCTTAGAAGAAAACATGAAAAATCTTTTGGACAACCAGCATGAACTGGATGGCTTAAACAAGAGGTAAACATCACTGGTAAATGCTACAGTTAATGTCTTAAAGAAAACGACAGACGAAGTAAACGACCAATTTGTAAGAATTAATGGTCAAATTAATGAAATATGCAATACGACACTTCAAGCTCATAATGCATACAAAGCAGGAATGATATTTCAGTTAGCAGCAATGCAACTTGATGCAATGTTAAGTGAATGTAATGATGTGCAAATGGCAATTATAAGCATACTCATTGATGTTAATAATCACCATATAAATCCGTTGTTATTAAAACCATCCCAACTACAAGAAGAGATTCACAAGATTCGGAATAAAATCTTAGGGAAGTTTCGTTTACCTGGTGATGGTACAAAAAATGGATTGAAAGAAATATTTCGCCAAATGAAAGCGAGGGGATTCATACTTGGCCGGCGTTTAGTAATAGACGCGGAGATTCCACTACTTCACTCAGAAGCATCGGACGTTTTTCGGGTAATTGACGTGCCAATACGTCAGGGAGATATTATTGTGACACCAAAAATATACACCGAAATACTTGTCTTCAACTTCCAGTTAGACGCATACAATCTAATGAGTCAGGCACAACTAAATCTCTGTCTAAAAAACGAAGAAACGCACTATATTTGCCATGGTAATTGGCCATGGAAAACTGCAGCAGATGGATCATGTGAGATATCACCAATAAAGAAAGCAAAAACAGCAAGCTGTCATTTTGAACGAGTTGGTCAGCAAGACAAATGGATTCAGTTGACTAAACCAAATACATGGTTGTTTAAACAATTTACGACCACGGCTATTCATATAAGCTGTGGAAATTCTGAGCACAAATTGGTTAAGCTTCCAGCACAAGGGCTTCTAACATTAAGGCCACAATGCACGGTTAGATACAACGGAGGTTTCCTTACTTCACCGCAACAAGTTAAGTCTGAAACCATCAGCCATTTCGAGGAACAGACGATATGGACGAAGGCACTGGACGAAGTTGCAGAGGAAAGAATCAAACCTATACAGGCAACTATAATAAACAACAAGAATGAACTACTCAAAATTCAACGAGACTTGGAAAGGTTCAAGAGGGAAAACATTCACCTTAAGGGCTTAGACCTTCACCACATAAGCGGTCACAGCGGATTTATATTAAGTTGCATTTTGGTTATTATTTTAGTAATCTATATTGTACGAGGCATAATATTCAGGAAAAGAATTTTAGCCCTTTCTGTTGGCCCGCAGAATGTTCAAACATGAACATAACAAATCTATAGATAACCCAATGTGTATGTGAAATAAAGATAAGACAGATTACCCTAAGCATACACTGACGGTTATCTACAGATAAATTACATAAGTAAGAATAGATAGATAAGAACATAGACATTAAGAATAGAAGATAAGACAACCAAATTGTATATATATAGTAGTAATGTAGTGAAATAAAATTAGTATTCATTCGACTTACAACCGAGTTTATATTCAACACCTCTAGCCCTACACTTACTGGGCTTTGCTCATAACCTATTTCGTACATTAAATTTTGATTGAATAGCATCGCATTTTTTTTAAATGCAAGACACCGGTGCTTTTGCTTGTTTCTTTTTTTTAGTTTCATATGTCAAAAGTGCCAATTTCAATTGTATTCTAAATGGCCGCTAGACATCTTTAAATGAGGAGTATAGACTATAGAGTTACATTGCTTATAATGTAAAGTCCATTTTAGATCTGTCTCCTTAACAAATTAGGAAACAGAATTTAAAAATTGCCACATTTACCCAAATTATAGCGTCTGCCAATTGGGTCATTACTGTTAGCCCACCTTTGGTAACATCTGTTCTTAATAAAACTATTGCAATATATATATTATTAAAATTCTAGTACTAAATGTTTGTTTTACTGCTATTTTTTTTATCTGATCTACTGCGAAATGCGATTTTTTTAATGATGGTCATAGCCCTCTATGAAGTTCTTTTTACGGTTATATGCACAACAATAAATTTGGTACTATTGGTAATGAACATGGTTTAGTGAGTTTTCTATTTGGATAAACTGGATTAGTTTTGAAGCTGGAAAGTTGGTATCATTGTTTAGGTTTTCATTAGCAATTATGCAGACGTCTTACAATCAATCCATGTTTGCTAATCAATTTTGATGTTCTTATATGGGAACCGAAAATTTTAAGGGGTGCAGCTGTGTGATATGCTTACAGAAATCTGTGGAACGCTATCAAACTGTGTGGAGCGTTATTTTTATCTGTTTGGCACAAAAACTAAATCTGTGTGGAACACTATCAATCTTTGTGGAGCGTTATTTTTATCGGTGTGGTACAAAAACAACAACTGTGTGGAAGGCTATTAATCTGTGTGGAGCGTTATTTTTATCTGTGTGGTATAAAAACAAAATCTGTGTGGAACGCTATTAATCTGTGTGGAGCGTTATTTTTATCTGAGTGGTTTAAAAACAACATCTGTGTGAAAAATTATTAATCTGTGTGGAGCGTTATTTTTAACTGTGTGGTACAAAAACAACAATTGTGTGGAACGGTATTAATCTGTTTGGAGCGTTATTTTTATCTGTGTGGTATAAAAACAAAATCTGTGTGGAAAGCTATTAATCTGTGTGGAGCGTTATTTTAATCTGAGTGGTTTAAAAACAACATCTGTGTGGAAAAATATTAATCTGTGTGGAGCGTTATTTTTATCTGTGTGGTAAAAAAAAAAAATCTGTGTGGAACGCTATTAATCTGTGTGGAGCGTTATTTTTATCTGTGTGGTATAAAAACAAAATCTGTGTGGAAAACTATTATTCTGTGTAGAGCGTTATTTTTATCTGAGTGGTTAAAAAACAACATCTGTGTGGAAAATTATTAATCTGTGTGGAGCGTAAATTTTATCTGTGTGGTACAGAAACAAAAAAAAAAAAAAAAAACTAAATCTGTGTGGAACGCTATTAAACTGTTGAACGCAGTCTTAGATAATTATGGGGTGCGCAATCTGTATGGAGCGCTATTAAGCTATAAAACGCAGCCTTAAACAAATATGTGGGTGTAACCTGTGGGGAGAATTTTGAGTTTGACTGCGAGGTTTGCTGAGCTTGCTGTGTGGGATTCTGTGTAGTCTGCGGGATCCTTTTGAAGTCTGTGTGATGATCTTGGGTGGTATGTGTGAAGTTCTTGGATGGACTGTGTAAGTGTAGAAATTGAGTTTGAGTGGTTCTGTTCATCGGGACGATGAATGCAATCGGATGGCCGAATGTTGAGTTGAGATACATTGCACGAGTGTTGAGTTGAGAGACATTGCACAAGGAATTAAATAATTCTTTTCCTTGGTCTACTCAACACTAATATAGAGAAACTGCCCTCTTAAAATGTAAGAGAGAGCGGCCTGAAACCGTGTGGCTGTGTTGGGAAGGGCAAAGGAGTCAGTCCACTCGAGTCACGAAAAAGGTGCGGTCGCAGGTTTGTTCGGTGTTAGCAGGTGGGTGATATCGAAAACGAATGGTTGTGTTGTATGTATGAGGTAATGACTGGAATGGACGAGGGAGAAAGGGGTTAGTTAAAAAAAGGAGGACACTCTTGCAAAAGCCGTAGAAGAGAGAACAGAAAAAAAGAAAATCGAGGAATTTTGGTGAAGGAAAGAAAATCGAGGAGGAGAATTTTTTGTGATTATTGAATTTTGGATCGAGGATTTTTAAAATTCAAGTCAGGATTCAGGACGTGAAAGGTTGGAAAAGAGAAAAGGAGATAGGAGACAGATTACTACAGAGAGTTAAGTAGTTTGCGTTTCATTTTTAAATATAAATATATATACATTTATTATTCCAATATATATTTATATATTTAACCTATCGTGTTCAAGTTTCCTACATAATTTTCGGGACGCGCTTTAATTGTGTTTAAGACTCATCTTTTTGCTTTTGTTTAATTTGCTTTGATTTTTGTATCTAATTTCAATTGCATTTCGTTTTATAATTACCTTAAAATCAAACGGCCATATTTATTAGTACAAGCCATTTATTAGAAAACATATTTGGGTTTTAGTCCACCGTTTCCCAAAATAAAATCACTAATCAAACTAAACTCTTTTTTTTGTTTCAAATATCGGTTATTTATATTCTATATTTAGTGTTGGAAGTTTCCAATTCGGTTTCAAAAAAAAAAACAAATTCCTGGCGCCCATTTTTATCCGTACCCTACTGTGCAACAATATATGTTCTTCGTTTGACAAACTATTTTGATTTGATAAAACAATTAAGTTTATCAAAACAATTCCAAAATTCTTCCACTGAACCCATCCCACTGAGCAGTCGTGGTGATAGCTATTTTAATCGAGCTGTTGTTGCACTTTTTTCACATTCTCTTTTCGCGTTATTCATTCGTGGTCGAACGAAAATATCATATCAGTATAGTAAATAGTATTATTATAGTTGCGTGCATCGGTCTCGGTCTCGAAAATTTATATCAATTTTAATATTTCGTTGATCTTCAATATTTCTGAATGATGATGAATTTTGTTCATTTTACCTAAACTAAGTTTGGTTATTTTGATTAACGTTATTATTGTAAGTAAAATTTCTATAATTTTGGTATCTGAAATAATTGTTATTATTTGAATTTCCACGGTTATTCCAATTATTGCTGTGGTTTAAATTATGATTTGTATTGGTCATGTTATTATAATTGTTATAGTTTTCGTTGCTATTCCTATTGTTAAAATTAAAATTTTGGTTTCTATTACCTGTATTATTAAGGTTAAAGTTTCCATTAAAATTATGGTTTCTATTTGCACTATAATTAAAGTTAGAGTTTCCGTTATTGAAGTCTCTTGAATTTATATTTCTTGTTGATGTTTCTGCTGGTAAATGGTTATAAGATGGTGAGAAAAAAACGGAGATTTTTTATTTCGATAATAACAAACTATATTTCTTAAAAATGGTTCTTTACTAGTTAAAGGTTCTTTAAAAAAACGAACTAAGAAAAGCAGGATATAGGAACTAAGAAAAGGTGTGGTTTTTGGTTTCCGATTAAAGTAGTTAACCAAAAGAAAACTTAATGTCTAAATTTAAGGGACATTTAGTTTTCATTAAAGGCAAATGTTGCTATAAGGATTAAGGGTCTGTTAAACTGCAATTCTGATCTGAACATTGCCGACCTCCTTGCATAGTAGTAGATTACTATCCGCCACTTGTTTGTCATTGAGTTGTCAATTTTCTTTGGAACTACCCAAATGGGTGCCTTAAAAGGTGAATTGGAAGGTTTTATTATGCCTTGTTTGAGCATACCTTGTATTTATTTTTCTACTTCTTCTTCATGTATTTATGAGAATCGGTAAATTTTTGAAAAAATGGGTATATTGATAGTCATAGTTATGCTGTGTTTCGTATTTGGAGTACAACTAAGGTCAATGCGTTCTTAATAGAATTAATCTTTGTAACGTTTTAATACTCGACATAAATATTCACGTTCTTCCTTATTTAGGTTTTTGTTTAGACAATTTAAATTATTTGCTTCTTGGAGGTTTTTGAAACAATTATTTATATCTTGAGGACGAGCGTAGTAAAAGCAGAGTTTTACATTGAAAATTTTGTAAGGAGCCTTCTCCTTTAATAAAATAAAATATATTTCTGAAAGGTTTATCAATTTCAAAGTTATTTTGAAATTTTTAGGTGCATTAAATTCTTTTGGAAAGGAATTTTTTATTTGTTGAGTCACAAGAGTTTTACCTGTTTATCTATTTATTTCCAGTGGATAGTCTAAATTATTGTTAGTTAGTTTAGTGACTTAGTTAAGTTTATTTTTTTAAATTCAAATATAAAAATTACAATAGTTAATAAATAAATAAAGTGTGGTCTTGGTTAGAAACCATCTACCAGATGCCAACTCATTTCTTTTTAATATTTGTGTAATTAAATAAAAAACAAATTAAAATTGTATTTGAATTTATAAAGTGTAGAAATGGAATTTGGAATTCAGAAATTAACGTTATTAATACAATAATGAGTAGGTTTATTAATATAATAAACTTTACATGTATATATGTATATGCATAAGGCTTGCTGAGCCAAGAATGGATTTTTTTCAATGCAGAATTGGGCAAGGAGTTTCCAGTTCTTTCCATTTAAAATGCTAATCGCTTCTTCTTCGTTTGATATGGTTTTTTTTTTAAATATACAAATCGTAATTCCTGTTCTTGCAAGTTGCACAATGAACAAAATGTTCCCCGGTCAGTAAAATACGGTCAGTAATTCAAATCATGAAGCTCTCCCCTATTTCGGAAAATGTTAGAGATTTCAAAAACGCTCAAACTATTAGTAAAATAATTAAGTTCGTTAAAATTATATTCTAGTTTTGGGAGCAGTGATCGACGCAATGAGCTTCTGGCTTCCTCTTTTAGATCCGATCTCATCCGTGCATCTGTTATCTCAAGAATGTTTGTTAATGTTTCCCTTAGACATGTATCCTGGGTATCTGTAAAATGCAATGAAGTTCCACACAACAAAAATATATCTTTCCATTTTTTAAACCATCTTAAATCTTTGTTGCATGCTATATTTTGCTAGTATTTTTGGAAGTCGGCTATTGTCATAGGCTAAAGCTTTTTCAATATATTCAAAATGCATTCTTAAGGTAAAAAGATATATAGACGAGAGGCCGGTTTAAAAAAGAAGCATATAGTTTGGCGTGGACTGTGGTAGACTAAAGATTTTTTGATGAAAAACCGTAGTAATTTTTCTACCTCGTCATACTGCTGACAGCCCCAAAATTGAGATCCATACGTCATTATCGATCTTAGAGCAGCTTCAAAAACTTTGAATTTAACGCAATGTGCAACAATTTTGTTCCTAAACAGACTTTTCCAGGTTGAGTTTATTGCAGCCATTGATGTTTTGAGCTTCATCTGGAAGGGTTTTTTTGGGTTAAGATTGGGAGTAAGTATAAAACCTAGGTAGTTGTACTCGTCAACAACTTCAATGTTTTCTCCATTCAATACCCATTTTTCATTTCTACAATTCCTACCCCCTCCTGACCTAAAAATCATAACTTTAGATATTGTAGTATTTAGCACTTAGTTCCACAATTCGCAATACCTATTTAATTTGTTTATCATGAGCTGCAGACTTTTCGATGAATCTGCAAATAGCACTAAGTCATCGCGTATAGGAGACATTTTATGGTAATTCCTGCAATTCGAATACCGTTAGGCAAGACTTCCACTATATCATTTAAAAATAATACAAAAAGCAGTGGAGATAACAAGCATCCCTGCTGCTCTCCGCTTATAGTTTTAAACCATTCAGACATCTTCTCGCCATTCTATACCGCTGAGAAGGTGTTCTCATATATTTTATTAAAACATGTAGAATTTTGGACGGTTCAATTTATAAAATAGTGCTCTCCGATCAATACTGTCAAAGGCCGCTTTAAAATCAATAAATATAGTTTCTTCCGTTTTCAAGGTAATAGTCAACTATGTTTCGTATAGCAAAAAGGTGGTCAATCGTTGAGTAAATTATTTATAATTAAATAATTAGATTAACTATGGGAAGAGGACCTCTGAAGCCAGTTCCTGAAAATTTATATCACGGTTAATATTTCGTTGAACTTTAGTATTTCTGAATTTTGATGAATTTTGTTCAGTTGACCTTAAATAAATTTGGTTATTTTGATTAATGTTATTATTGTTAGTAAAATTTCTATAATTTTGGTATCCGAAACTATTGTTATTAACAAAATTTCCACGGTTATGATTTGTATTGATATTGTACATTATTTCATTAGATACAAGTTTAAGATAATCAGTTCGTGTAAATTTAGGAAGAAAGTTTCGTATGAAACTTAAAAGGTATATAAAAGGTATATAAAACAATATTTTAAAAAACAAAAATCCCTGCATTAAATTCAATATTACAAATTGATCATAAAATAATTTAAAAAAAATGAAACGCACAATAAAGGAGCATTATTTAAATCAGTGCAAAATAATTCAATGTAAGTTAAACTTTTGATAACACAAAAGAGATATTTGTCAGTAGAGTTCCAAAGACTCTATGATGGCATTAACACACAAAGTTTGACGATTGGACGGGTTGTCACTCCATTTTGAGTTCGAATGTCCGCGACACGTTCTTTATTATCCGATCCATTAAAGACTTTTATTACTGTACCTTGCCACCATTCGTTTTGGGAAAGATTCATCTTTTATGACCACTGGATCGTCTAAGGCTAAGTCCCTCTCGGGAAATTTCCATTTATACCTTTTAATCATTTCTTTCAAATACTCGTTTTTCCATCTCTGACAAATTGGTGATGTAAAATTTGTATGCTTTCCACAAAGTTTTACATAGCTTAGGGATTTTTCGTCAGTAGCTGGTTGAAGGGGAACGAGCAGAGGTTCACCTCTAACAAAATGACCTGGAGTCAGTGGTGGAATGTCAGATGCATTTTCTGATATGGGGGAGATGGGTCTGGAGTTAAGACAAGCTGCGATTTAGGCGAGGAGAGTTGAAAATTCCTCGAAAGTAAGTTTATTTGTTCCCGTAACCTGTCGAAAATTAAGCTTGATCTTTATAATATTTTGAAATTTCTGGATATAGGGATAGGAGGAATTTTTTAAATTCATTTGCTAAAATTTTACTGGCACCTACTAAATCGGTTCCATTGTCTGAATATATCGTCTTAGGCACACCTCGGCGAGCAATAAATTCATTTAAACCAGCTAAGAATAATTGAGACGTCAAGTCACTTATGGCGTCTAAATGAATCGCTTTTGTGGCGAAGCACATAAAAGCACAAACTTATCAGTTAGTGAGTCGGCAGTTTTCTCCGGCAAAACTTTTTATTTAAAACTTCCAAGTCTAGGCCCGTAACTGTAAATGGAGAAGAGATTTGGGTTCTCTCAAGAGAAAATACTCCCATGATCTGTGTTTGCATTTGTCTTTTATTTATAATGCATTTTTTGCTTTTTTGTGGGTCCGGAAATTCCGTCCGTCTGTCTGTCTGTCTATCCGTATCGATATCTTCAGCCTAAACGGTTGGGCCGATTTGATTCAAACTTGGTATATAGTAGTTTTAGAGTGCTCTAAACGACGTTTTTTCGAATTGGCATTCTAGCTCCTAAACTAACGGTACCTGCCATATAACTTTTAATCAAAAACTTATTTTTCTCGAAAACGGCACCTACGATTTTGATAAAACTTTCAGAATAATGTTTTCTATGCAAAACTATCTTTAAGTGTTAATGGATTTTTCAGAATAAGTTTTATAACGGTACCTCCCATATGACCGGTTTTTTTAGAATCAGACTTTCTCGTTAACTAATTGACGGATTTTGATGAAATTTTCAAAATATATAGTGTTTTATGATTTAAAAAATATTGTTTATTAAAATTTTCAAAAACATATTTTTTAAATTTTTAATAATTTTTTTAACAAAATATTTAGTTTTTTGAATATTTTGAAAACGGATATATAGATTTTTTTTTTATTTTTCTTCTAGTATAAACTATAGATTTCTTTAAATTTCCATACTCACAAAAATTTTAAAATATGTTTTCGAAAAGTTTTTCAAAAAAAAACATTTTTTTGGAAAAACTGGTCAAACCATTTTGAAAAGAAAAATTCATAAAATAGAAAACAGCAAAAGAAATAAGATGGCTTACAACATTTTTTCCAAAAAACGTTATGAACAGTGTTTTCTTGATTTAATAAAAAAAATTATTGGTTTAATATTTCCCCCAAAATTTTATTTCATATTGCTCGGCTAAGCCCTAGCCATTAGTCAAATAAAAGAAGGTGACAACCTACATATGTACATACCTACGTATTTTAAAGCATTTCATCATCGTAAAAGCACACAGAATAAATAAGGAAGCCTTTGATAAACACACAAAATTAACTAACAAATAAAAAACTATTCAATTACTACTGAATGCAAACATTTCAATCGAGAAAACGAAAGTTTACACCTGCCTATATATAAACAAAAACCACTGTGTTAACTTTTAATAATGTCTCTACACCCACTCCTATAACAGTAGTTGGAATATGTATCTTAATTTTAGTACCTACCTTCCTTCCAACCTTATTATAGGTACCTGATACCCATACGTTTATCGATCCATCAAACATAATTAAGCTATTTTAATTAATTTTAATTCAAAAAGTAAATGATTGTTATTGGGACCTATTAGGTCCCTATACCTAGCATTATTGCCCTACTGCTGATTTCCACGAATCTGTATGCCAGTTGTTCAAATTTTTCCATACCAAAATGAAAATTAAACTGAAAAATGTCCTTAATATCTTTCTATTAGCAAATTATATTATAAACAGTAAACAACAAGTGGAAAGATAATACACTAAAAAACTGCAAAAGCTAACAATTCTATATATTTATGTGTTTATCCCTTTGTCGTGACGCATGTTCGTTCGAACTTCAACCCACAACGATTCTAAGGAAGTTGCACGTCAAAAAAAAAACATTAAAATTAACTCTTTGACAAAAAGACGCCTACACTTAAAAAGGATTAGCACATAGGAGCAGGTACGTGCGACCCAATCGTGCCTTTTATTTATGTTTGGTATCCAAAACACACACCTTATCAAGCGAAAAAACTATTCATTGCCCCTATGAAGGGAGATATCATGGATGAATTGACGAGTTGTATTGATATCTGTGCTTGAAAAGGTAAGATAATTGGATATTTCTTGTTAGAAGAAAGATTAGATGATGCTAATTAGCTATTTGAACGCTGTATCGTTTGACGATACTTGACTAAGAAAAAAAAATAATCTAAAATTAAATCAACCGATCGAAATAAAACAGACACGTTTTATTGTTGGGAAAAATACGTTTAAAAAAACCCAACATTTATTTGCGCGCAATTGATAATAAGCTCGCACAACAATATAACTTAGCTCGCAGGATGGCTTTCGGTAGCTTTCGACCTTTGTATAACAAGGACTGACTTGGTGAAGAGTCAAACCCAGACTAACTATAAAAACTACTTCTTAACATCATTTAGCTTGCGCGTTAGCTTATGTATAAAAATAAAGAGAGACAAATATGAGATAGAAAAATATAGCTTTCTCTTAAATACACTCGTATGCTGGCATACGATACACTCCCGACGAAAACGGAATGTTTTCCATCTAGGATCTCGCTGTGTTGCTTGCGCCTTGCAGTTTAGCTTATTCATTCCATAGCCCATCAGTGTCTAGCTATCCCCTTGCAGTGTTGTACTTTCCTTGTCTCAGTTCTAGGGAGAAAAGAAGGTTAATACTTATCGAAACAAATAAATATAAGCTAGCTGGAATATAAATATCAAATTTATCATAAGGAAAATTAAAATGGTTAGCTTGCCTATGTCTCAATTAAGTTTTACCTTGCACAGCTCACTCGTACCTTGCTGTATTACCTCTCGGATATAGCTTGCCGTATTTAATCTTCGCTTGTTGTATCGACAGGCAGAATGCAGATTTTCTGCACTGGCCTGCTTAGCTGTCCAGTTTCTGTTCTTAGAACTACAGATCTCACTAATCCGTCCTTGCTCTTGATAAGCTCGCAGATTCGCCCCGTGGACCATTGAGCTGGCGGAAAATTTTCGGCTTTTATTATAACCAGCTGTCCAACCTTTAAGCTTTCCCGTTTCCTTCGCCACTTTTTCCTTTGCTGAAGCGTGACAAGATATTCCTCTTGCCACCTCTTCCAGAAATGATTCATCATTATCTGCCTTTCTCTCCACAGCTTTATACCTTTCGACTTCGATTCCTCAGCTAGCGCAAAAGGTGGCGGCAATATTATTGGCTCACCTATCAAAAAATGACCTGGCGTTAAAGCTTGCACGTCCATCGGATCATCGCTGAGCGGATGAATAGGACGAGAGTTCAGAATTCCCTCAATCCCAATTAAGAGCGTTAAAAATTGCTCGCTGTCCAAGGTCCTTTGACCTACCATCCTCTTCAAGTGAAACTTCATGGATTTTACCGCCACCTCATAAATTCCACCTTGATGTGGAGCTGCTGGAGTCATAAAGATCCAGTCCGTACCTTTCTGACTTAGCTTGCTGAAAACTTCGTTTTTGCTCCACTCCTTCCAAGCTTGCTTGATTTCCCTTGCTGCACCAACAAATGATGTTCCATTGTCACTATACATACCTTGACAATGTCCTCGCCGACTAACAAACTGATCATAACACGCTAGGAATGATACGGATTTCAGGTCTCCTACTGAATCTATGTGAATTGCTCGCGTTTTCAGGCATAAAAAAATTGCAACCCAAACCTTTCGTGTAGCTATCTGTTTACCTTGCCGATTTAATAACTTTAGTATAAATGGTCCAGCATAATCCACACCGGTATGTAGAAACGCTCTACCTGCTCGCACTCTATCAGCTTGCAGTTCAGACATTAGTTGCTGTTCTAACTTGTAATTATAGCGAACACAAGTAACGCACTTATGTATGTATCGCCGTAATTCATTACGTAATCTTGGTATCCAATACCGCTGTCGTATAGCTTGCATCATTACCTGTACGGCATTATGTTTTGTCTGCCGATGCACACTGTCCATGATAAACCAAGCTAGCCTCGAACCATTCGGAATGATTACCGGATGTCGCATTTCATATTCCCCACAAGCTCGATGCAGTCGCCCTCCTACTCTAAGCATATTCTCGTCATCGAATATTGGCTTTAGCTCTTCGATCTTGCTATGCTCTGTTAGCTCTCCAACCTTGCGCAAGGTTCGCTTGAGCTCGCTTTATCAGATAGCGCATTGCTTCTCTTGGCTGCTCTAGCTCGCGCTGCTTTACCCTGTACAATAATACACCCATATAATGAAGAATATAGGCTAGTATATTTGAAGCTTTCTCCAAGCTGCTCGCATATTCATCAACTGTCACGATAGCTTGCGCATCGGGCATCCAAATGCCTATATCATCTTTCAATGATACAGCTACACACACTTGCATCTCATCCGCTGCTGTACCATTTTTTTTTTTTTATAATTAACGCGCGCACAAGGGATTATGTGTTTCCCTTTTAATGTAGAACACACTGCGCGGGCATTACGAAGATAGGGAGGGGAGAGATAGGAGGTGCCGATTAACATTGGTTTTGAATGTTTGCAGATCAAAATGGCAAGGGAAAATCCCGCCGGGTAAACTATTCCGGATTCGTGTCGTTCGGCTAAAAAAAGAATCCCTATATTTCACGGTACGTCCGAAATTAGGCTCAAGGGTGAACTGATGAGCATTCCTTGCGAGACGAGTATTACGGGAGAAACTTTTAAGGGGAGGAATGCAACTGGCTACTTCGAGTGAACATTTTTTGTAAAAGAAACGATAAAATAAGGAAAGACATGAAACATTGCGTCGGTGTTCGAGTGGGGCAATTGTTTCAGCGGCAGTTCTATTACCTATCAATCTTAACGCTCGATTTTGTATTCTATCAAGCAGGTGAAGCGATGTTTGCGAAGCACCTGCCCAGAGGTGGGAGTTATACTCGAGTTTAGGGCGTATAAACGCTTTATAAATTGTAGCCAGATCAGATGGGGAAAAGTACTTCTTACACCGATACAGAAAACCTAAGCACTTTGCAGCATTCTTAGCGATCTCAAATATATGGTCGTTCCAACGGAGGTCGTCGTTGACACACATACTGAGTACTGAGAGCTTTTCGGTTTCTTCGATGTAAGTGCCATTCATGGACAATGGCATTGGGGGAATGTTTAGCTTTAACGACAGAAGACAGCATTGAGTTTTCGAAGCATTAAACTCCACACGATTTCTATTACCCCATTTAACAATGCTGTATAAATCGGAGTTTAATGAGCTTGATATACGGCACCGTTGCAATTGTACGTCCGAAGGCGAAGGAAGTGAATTATCGAACGAATATGAAAAGCTGAGGGTAGAGTCGTCAGCAAAACAGTTAAGTGGATTAGAAGTAACAGACAGAAGATCATTTATAAAAATGAGGAAAAGAGTCGGAGACAGAACAGAGCCCTGGGGCACACCAGCATTTATTTTATGGGAATCAGACTTGAATCCGTCCAATACAACTTGTATTGAACGGTCCAGAAGATAGCTTCTAATCCAACGAACAAGAGTATTATCGATCCCAAAAGCACGCATTTTCGATAAGAGAGCTTCATGCCAAACTCTATCAAATGCCTTGGAGATATCAAGAGCAATAATCTTACTTTCACCAAAGCGATGTAAGGATTTGTTCCACTGTTCGGTGAGATATGCCATCAGATCACCAGTGGAACGGTTGCTGCGGAAGCCATACTGACGGTCATGGAGAAGCTTACGATCTTCGAGATATTCCTTAAGCTGACGGTTAATCTGTGTTTCCATGACCTTAGAAAGAAGGGATGTCAGTGCTATGGGTCGGTAGGAGGAGGGGGAGGATGGGTCACCTTTCTTAGGGACAGGCTGGACAAATGCTGTTTTCCATCTTCTAGGAAAGATTCCAGAAGAGTAGGAGCGATGGAAAAGCTTACGCAGTGGCTTTGCCAGTGTGGAAGAACACCTCTTCAGAAGAATCGGGGGTATACCATCCGGGCCAGCGGATTTGTGTATATCGAGATCTTTGAGAACTCTTGCTACTGTACGAGTGCGGAAAAAAATGTGTCCCATGGAAAAATTTACATTCTCAAGTACAGGAGGGGCAACGTTGCTTTGAGGCAGCGTGGAGCTGGCAGCGAAATGGGCGGCGAGCAAGTTTGCCTTCTCTGAAGAGTAAACAATTGGTTTGTTATTGTCGATGAGCGTTGGAACCGAAGATGTCGAGGAGTTTTTTATATTTTTTACAAATGACCAAAAATTTTTACTGCCTTTGGGACACTGCAGAATTTTTTGCCGTAATTTTTGGTCATGCAAAAATTTGGTTCTTTCTATAACGGAGTTGCATGAGTTCCTTGCTTGTTTGTGCTTTTTCCGATTTTCCTCTGTAGGGTTGGCTTTGTAAGATCGGAAACTTACTTCTTTGAGCCTGATAGCTTCTTTACACTCAGAATTAAACCAAGACTTTTCTTTAGGTTTGATGCTTTTTACTCTGTTAGGAATAAAAGCACGCATCCCTAGAAGAATCACATTTGTGATCATTTCAGCACTGGCATCAATGTCACTATCGAGGAAGCATAGTGACCAGTTAAAGTTTCGGAAAAAGAAATTCAGGCCGTCCCAGTTGGCTTTCTCGTATTGCCAAACGGTCCTGGTGGGAAGTTTTTCTTTAACTGGATGGGTGGGGGATGAGAAATTAGCTGAAATGATACAATGGTCTGAAGTGCCACATGGAGAAGTTACACTAATGGTATATTTATCAGGGTGAGAAGTAAGAAACAAGTCAAGAGTATGGGCTGCTTGCCCAGCAACATCCGGTATACGCGTTGGCACATCGATCAGTTGGGTAAGGTGATGTAACCCGGCAAAGAGCTCGACATACCTTCCTTCGGGTGTTGTCTGACCAGAATAGCGGAGCCAGTTGGAATTGTGTACATTGAAATCGCCCGCAATAACGATTTCAGTGCGAGGACAAAGGGAAACAATTTTCGAGATGGAATCAGACAGTGCATCAAACTCGTTACAAGTCGAATTACTGTCAAGATTTGGACTCCTGTAAATAAAACAATAATGAATGACATGCTTGCGGACAGTGAATTTGAGCCATAAGAAGTTAAAGTCCGTGTTGGAACATTGCCCATATTGGGGAAGGCTCTGGCAAGCAATATCATTCCTAACATAGACCACGAGACCATGATGAGAAAAGAGTAATGGCACCAAGCTATACCCATGTAGAGCAAATTCTGATAAATCAGTATTTGCTCCAACCTGAGTTTCACTTAATGCCAAAACAGCTGGCCTGTGTTGAACAGTGTAGACGTACACGTGAAAGAAATTCTTTCTTAAACCACGAACATTTGAATACACGACACAAAAATCACTTACCATTTAAAAATACTTACATACAAAACACAACTCTGATTAAGTCGAACTGCGCAGTGAAAATCAAAATTAACTTCTGTAATAATCAAACTGTCTTAGGTGTTATGCCCATAAGACAGCCTGTTTACAAAAAATCAATCCAAACATTCAGCACAATAAGACAAATTCAGATGCCCTTATCTATTTACCGCAAGCATTGTATGGTCATACGATGCCTACAGTAGATAAGAAAGAGGCAGTTAAGCACAAAGGTCTTGGGACAGAATAGAGGATAATTTGTTATGCGAATGCGTTTTATTTATTTTTTTTTTCTTCTTCAGCGCGAGTGGGCATCTTTTTCATTCATCCTACGACGCGAGTGAACACTATTATTTTTTTTTTTACAGCACACGCGAGGGGTTTTTTTCTAATTTCTCAACGAGCGTGTATTATTTTTTTTCCTTAAAGCACTCGCGATAACAACGCGCAACAATTATTTGTTTGGACTTCGTTTAACTAATTGTGCGCGCACCTCGACATCCGTCTTCAACGAGCTTAGGATCGACACTCGATCCTAAGCTCGAGAGGGGAAGTACATGGTACTTCCCCTCTCCTGATGTTAGCTGGCCATTATTCCTCTGGAAAACATAACCATTATGGCCCATGCATCCATAGCTTGCTTTTGATTAAGTCAGCTGGCATCACACCACGGCTTAACAAGTCGGCAGGATTTTATTTGCTCCCGACGTGCCGCCACTGGTTAACATTCGTATTTTGTTGTATAGAAGATACATGGTTGGCCACATATGTCTTCAAGTCGCGCGGAAACTTTTGCAACCAATGCAGTACCACCATGGAATCAGTCCACATCACGTAATCTAGCTCACCCCATTCCATTGCCTTTCGAAGCTCTACCATTAGCTGTCCCAGCAGCTCTGCTGCAGCTAGCTCTAATCCCGTTATCCTGACTGCTTTGAGTGGTGCCACTCGTGTCTTTGATACCACTAGCTTGCTTGTTACCCTTTCGTGAGCTGTCTCCACTCGCACATATATAGCTGCCCCATAGGCAGTCATTGAAGCGTCTGAAAACCCATGGAGTTGTGCCCTTGCACCCTTGGCCGTACCAAGCCATCTGTCTATCCGTAATTGTTCCAGATGTATGACTTCTTGCCAGTAAGCTATCCACCTCTCCTTTAATTTAGCTGGCACCTCCTCATCCCAACCAAAACTTAACCGCCACATGTCCTGTATTAGAACCTTGCCCAAAATAACCACTGGCGCAATGTAGCCATTCGGATCATAAAGCTGTGCAATACAGCTTAGTATCTTGCGCTTTGTAACTTCGTCCGTTAAAGCTGGCGTTTTGACCAAAAACGTAAATTGGTCATCCGCAACTAACCATTGCAGTCCTAGCACAGAAGCTTGCTCGTGGTTGTCAAAAACCATGTCCTCATCAGTATTAGCTTCCAGCTTGCTTGACAGCCATCGGCTATTGGATTTCCATTTTCGAAGTTCCAACCCAGCTGTTCGTACAACCCTGTCCAAACGACTGGCGATCGAGAATGCTTCTTGTTCACTGTCACAACCCGTGACACAGTCGTCCATATAAAAATCATTTCTGATTATTGTTTCCACATCTGGAAATAGCTCGCCTGAATCCTGTCCACACTGTATTAAAGCTCGCACTGCATTGTATGCTGACGATGTCATACCGTATGTGACAACCGTCAGCCAAAACTCTTCTAAGCTCGCGCTTGGAGATTCCCTCCAAAATATCCTCTGCAGATCCCATTGATGCTGGGCTATCTTGACTTGCCGACACATCATTTTGATGTCAGCGCTGAATCCAATCCGATGCCTTCGGAATCGCATGGCCGTCTCTAACAGGTCCCTTTGTAGCTTTTCGCCCAGCTGTTGGATTTCATTGAGTGAAATCCCTCTATCTGTTCGACAGCTACATTCGGACACCACCCTTATTTTTTTAGTTACGCAGTGATGCGGTATATAATACACCAACTGCCCCGCTGGCGCTTGATAGCTTGCTCTTTTCATATGACCAAGGCTCTCATACTCTGGCATGAAAGCAACATACTTCTCTCGTACAGCTGGATCTCTGCTAAGCTTTCTCTCTAAGTACATAAATCGTCTTAGTGCTATAGCTCTCGAATCTCCTATATGACTTACGTCTGGCTTCAGAGGAATGGTAACGATAAAACGCCCATCCTCATCTCGCCTAGCTTTCCGAATAAAATTGTCCTCCACCGCTTGTTCTGTCGGTGTCCTAGTGGTAGCAACACCTATGCGGTCCATTGCCCACAGCTGGCTTATCATCTCGTCCATATTGTGTGACTCAACGCACCTCGCTACAATATTGCTATCAGCTTGCCCCTTGCTCTTGCACAATGAGTGCACCCCAAATACCACCATACCAAAGTCTGTTTCTAAAGCGATCTCCGATGTTGCGTGGCATGGAACTGACCATTACCTTGGCGAAAAGCCAACCCCCAATAACACCATAAATGTAGCTCGCTTCCAATAGGCAGGATCCGCATATGGAACCTGCATATGCCCAGGGATTGGTTGTACGTCCGTTGGTGGAGTAGCCAATTCCCACCTTGCGCCCCTTGGTAATACCCAAAATTCTTCTTCAATGCTTGCCTCTGATTCAAACCATGGCATTATTTGCATTTTAGCTCGCTTGCAGATCTGAATTGGATTGCCATCAATGCCAATTACCTTTCGTGTTGCTGTCGATGTAGCTATCCCTAAAGCTTGCACTAGATCGTATGGGATCAAATTTAACTGGGCTTCTGAATCCAGGAGAGCTCGCACTGGTGCTAAATTAGAACCATTTACCTTGAATTTCACCACAACCGTCGGCATGAGTGTGGTAGAAATATCGCTAGCAGAATTGGAGATTGAATTAAAGACGCTCAAATACGTATTAATAAGATTTTTATTATTAAAATCCCTCCAGCTTATCTCATCCCCCTTCTGTTTTGTAAGAACAGATTGCCTCGTATTTTTAGCTGGTACTGCTTCTAGTCAGGCACCCTTGCGCTTGTTGCTCGCTTCTGCTGCCATGTTGGCTGCTGCTGCTGAGCGTCCTTGCTCATGGTTTGTACACAAAACACTATTGTGCCTCATGTTCCCTGGACACCTTGGACAAGCTAACTGGAAGCACTCCTCCTTTCGATGTCCTTGTTTTAGACAATTCTCGCAAAGGCCTTTAACCCTCACGAAATTCGCCCTAGCTCGCATGGTTAGCTGGAGAAATCGCTGGCAACGATATAGCTGATGGTTCTCCCCACACATCTCGCACTTCCTGGGCGAGTGTCGCTGCTGCCCTCGATGCTTGATTGCTGGGCCCTGGCTGTTGTCAAGCTGGCTCTGCAACTTGTTGCCTGAGGCGCAACATTGGCTCCCCCTTTGCTGGTATAGCTCGCGTGTCAAACATCCTTGTACGTTGACTTGGTGTTGGCCTATTCTGGTTGGCCGCAGCTTGGCGATCCAGAAATGCCAACATTTCTGCAATCGTCGGAGTCTCGGACGTTCGTTGAAGCTCCCATTGCTTCGCTGTATCCTGGTCCAATCGCTCGTGAAGCATGAACACCACGATGACATCCCAATGCTCCACTGGAACCCCTTGCGCTCGTAGCTGTCGTATCATTTCATGCGTTACGTTCGACATCAGCTGGATGTCATCAGCTCGCGGATTGTTCGGTAGTACCGGAAGCTTGCTGAAAATTCGAAGCAGTTCATGACAGGTTTTGTACTTCTTATCGTAGATCTGCTTCAACCTCTCCCATGCCTCAAGATAATTGGCATCTGTTAGCTGCCACTCACCCATGGCCCTTGCTGCTTCTCCTCTCAGCGAGCTGCTCAAGTATTGAAACTTGAACGCTGGCTGGACCTGCTCGTTGTTATGAATAGCAGCAACGAACCTATCATGGAATCCTTGCCATTTAGTCAAGGACCCATCAAACTCCCCCCATGTATTGCGAAGTTCATGTGCTGGCAATCGAACCTGCACCTGAATCGGTGGGTTAGCTCGCTGTGGATTGCGCGTTGTTAGCTTGGTGATTGTTAGCTGGCGGTATATTAGCTGGCTGTTGCAGGATAGCCTGCATTCGGCGACGAATCGCCGCTTTCACTACGAGGAGCATTTCATCGGCTCGCCCGATTTGCTGTCCAAGCTGCTCGGATTTTTCGGCTTTACCTGAGATGGCCCGAGCGAATGCCCCACCCAGCTGCGACCAGATCTCCCCAATCTGGTGCGCAACTCCTCGCTGTCAGCTTGCTGAAAACCATCGCCTTGTATATAGGCCGCTTGCTTCGTGCAAATGCACGAAGCAAATTGCCTTGAACTTGCCATGTTGCTGTACAAAAAAAAAAGGAAGGAATTAGTTAAAGCTTGCTGAAATTGAATATGAAAAATATTTTCAAAGCTTGCTGTTTATTTGTTGCTCGCGCCTGACAAGTGACAGTGTGTTATTCTATAGCTCGCCCAGATTTTACATTTAGCTTGCACAATTTGTATTATATATTTTAAAGCTTGCAGAAATTTTAATTTAATTTAGCTTGCTCGACCTAACTTCACCCAGCTTGCGCATATTATTTTAGCTCGCATGTTTTAATTTCAAATTTTAGCTCGTCCATTTTTTTTTTGTTAATATTATTGTTATTATAACTTGCACTTTTATTTTAGTATAACTCGCCCTTTTAGCTTGCACAAAATTAATATGTATAGCTCGCACTTTTAGCTTGCAAAATATTCTACCTGTTATAAATTTTTATTTTCACCCTTGCGCCCTGTCGTATTAGCTATGGTTTTTTTTTTATATTTTATTTGCATGTTGCACTACGGCAACTCTCGAGCTCGCACATTTTAAAATACCTTACACTCTTTCGTTAGCTTGCTGTTTTAATACCTTGCGCCCTTTCGTTAGCTAGCTGATTGAATTTTCATTCATAATTTTTTGCGCACTGAAATGTATAGCTTGCTCCCTCGCACTTGTTAGCTCGCTCTTTATTTTATTCACTACCTACCTACCTACCTACCTACTCATGCACTCGTACCGCAATGTGATTCACTTTTAACAAGAAAAAATGTAAACGAAACAAGAACGCATTTTGCCGTCGGTCGGGAGAGAAGAAAAAAAAATAACTTCAATTAAATGTCGCTTATGTTCGCTGCAGAATATTGCCTTCATAGCGACATCACAAAGGCACACATAAAAGGAAAAACACACTGCAGGCGAGGCATATTAATCACAACAATAATAAAAAATTAAAAAAAATAACACCTTATTGACAGAGAAAAAAAAAACACAACACTTGTCACTTGCCACTGAGCTAACTCTTGCAGATTCAGATAAATTAATTATCTCCTTGCAATTAAGCTATCGTACTCACTTGAGTTAAATAGTTTTTTTTTTAAATAAAATTCGCGAATAAAATTGAAACGATTTTGTTTACTAATAAAAAACACTTCTTAACGCCACAAGAATACACTTTTCAATGAGAAAGGGGTAATCGCAGATTCTTCCCCTTCTCTTGTGTTTCTCGTGTTTGCTTTTGTTCTTTAGCTCGCGCAGTCACGTCCGCCATGAACGTGGCTACATATTATGTATGTATATCTCATTCATCCAACCAAGCAGATTGCTGTGTGTGTGTATATTTATATTTTGTCTCGCACATGAAATTATGTTGGTGGATGACGACTTGCTGATAGCTAAATAATAATAAAGGGGAAATATAAATTGTGAATATAACATAGCAACATTTCGCTTGTTGCTATCTATGTATAGCTGTCTGTGTTTATAGCTTGCTGTATGAAGCTGGCTGTGTATGGCTGTCGGTGTAGCTTGCTTGGAAATAAATTTACCGTTTGATATTTTTTAGCTCGCCGTTGAATTTTCATGTTAGGATATGAATAATTTTGCTCGCACTATAGCTATTGCTGGAAATGTGATTTCTTTTTACAAATATTAATATTGCATATATATCCGCTCGCGCACATAGCTATCACATTTTATTAGAAACTTTTAAGCTGGCACATTTTTACATTTCCATTTCCTCGCGCACTTATAAAACTTTTTAGCTCGCAGACTATATCTATAGGTCGCTTAACGCATATCCGGACTCAATACGGACCATAATGTATCGTTTGACGATACTTGACTTAGAAAAAAAATAATCTAAAATAAAATCAACCGATCGAAATAAAACAGATAAGTTTTATTGTTGGAAAAATACGTTTAAAAAAACCCAACATTTATTTGCTCGCAATTGATAATAAGCTTGCACAACAATATAACTTAGCTCGCAGGAAGGCTTTCGGTAGCTATCGACCTTTGTATAACAACGACTGACTTGGTGGAGAGTCAAACCCAGACTAACTATAAAAAACTACTTCTTAACATCATTTAGCTTGCGCGTTAGCTTATGTATAAAAATAGAGAGAGACAAATATGAGATAGAAAAATATAGCTTTCTCTTAAATACACTCGTATGCTGGCATACGATACAAACGCATAATTTGGTTGGAATATACTATCGGATTGAGACAAGCCAAGAAACTTTTCCTGTTTTCCTGCTGTTTTACTGTGACAACTTTACTTTTGCAGCATGAAAGATGGCAAGATCAATTATCTTTAGTCTGCTGGACCTGTATATTCAATGCTGCCACATAAGCTTGCTTGGAGGCGTCTGAAAACCCATGAATCTGGATGACATCACAAGGAATGTAGGTAATCCAACGTAGTACTTGAAGATCTTGTATATCAGGTAGGTTAGAAAAGAAGGTTTTCCAACGGTGACACGTTAGGAGTACAAAAGGTGTGTCCCAAGACGTCCCATCACGCCAGATGCATGATGATTTTACCAGTAATGATAATTGGAGCTTACCATCCTGCGGGATCAAATAACCTCACAATAACAGAAAGAATTGCTCTCATTGTTAATAGTTATCCTCTTTCAAGACTTTGAAGGAAAAAGTGGAATGAATCTGATCGTGCGTTCCATTGTATTCCCACTGTTTTGGATATACTTTTATCTTCCAACTCAAAGATCGATTGCGTTAATTAGATCTATGCAATTTGAGGTCCATTTTCTTCAGGAAGAACACGCTGAATTTTAAGCTTGAGCTACTTGATGTTGTGCTTCTAAAACCTTTTTGACGTCAAGAGTTCCCGAAAGGACATCGTCTACATAGAATTCCTCCTTAAGTATACTCAAAGCAAGAGGGTGAGTATTCAAGACGTCCTCTGCCAACTTCCTCAAAGTAGGTATCGCTAAATAGGGCAGCGCACAATTTGCGCCAAAAGTTACTGTATTAAGTTTATAATCTACAATATTCTCGGATTTTCAATATAAAATTCGTTGATAAGTCGAATGCACGTGATGGACTAATATTTTCCGCTACATCTTTTCAATTATGGCATTAAAAACGAATTGATAAAACCGCCATTTCAAAATTAAGGTCATAAGATCAGTTTGTAAAGATGGACCAGTATAAAGCAGATCATAAAGACTTGTTCCATTGCTTGAAGATCTTGAAGCATTGAAAATAACCCTGATCTTTGAAGGCTTACTGGTTGCGAATGATGTTTTGGTTGCAGGTTTGTTGGTTCTTCTTAATAATGTTGAATAAAACACAGATATGTTGTGTGCTTGCAGGTCAAAATCAAACTCACTAGTTAGTTAGTTAGAGTTAGTTAGAGAAACTTTATTTGAAGATAATTTTGAATTTTTAACAGTAATTTGTTATTCTTAAGTTTAATATGGTACACGAAACTCTTTCAAAATTGGACATATGGCAATAAAGTGATATACATCCTCCCTTTCCATGAGATTGCATAGGTCACATAGGATCGGCAGATCGGGTCGATGTGGAATGTAGTTTAAATTTAATAATTCGCCTCTTACTTTAAATATTAAATTTATCATACTTATGGGGCAGCGGTTGAGCAAGTATGTTTGTTCTCGAAGATCCAAATTGAGTTGACTGTATATCATTCTATGTTGAGAAGATTGTGCTTCATATTTAAAATTTGCATACTCGAAGTGGCATAATTTTTCTAAAATTGAATTGAATTTCCCTCTCAGGTCTGAAATGCTTATGTCAGGTGGAAACTGTACGCTTCCACCTAAACCCAGCTCCTAGCTCCTCCCACCTCTCGACTAAGTTTTTCCTTGTTGACAACATTTTTTTAAGAACTTGCCTTGGAAGTTTTACTTCATCCATTTCCATCACCTTCATAATGTAATCAAAATGCAGCTTTAGGCTCCTTAAAAATAATGAAGGCTCAGTTGTCTCCAAATGCAACATATAGTTTGGCGTGCAGAGTGGCAGCCGAAAAATGCGTTTTAAAAAATATCGGAGGAACCTTTCTACCTCATCGTATTTGCAAAATTCCCAAACTTGAGCCCCATAAAGCATTATAGAGCCTGCAGTCGCGTGAAAAATTTTAATCTTCGAGCTATGTTCGATGTGTTTGTTGTCAATACAACCTGCCCACACCGAAGAAACAGCTCTATTCGCTTCCGAAAGCTTGGATTCAAAATGTTTTCTCATATTGAGATTTGATGTAACTATTACGCCTGAGTATTTGTACTCTGGAACAATTACAACATATTTTCCCTTATACATCCACATTTCATTGTTTGCATATCTGCCACCTCCATCTCTAAATATCATGATCTTAGACTTCTGCAGATTAACGGACAGGTTCAGCTTTCGCAGTAACTCCCAGTCGGTTCATCATTCGCTGCATTCCTTCTACCGATTCAGATAGGAAAACAATATCATCTGCGAATTTAAGGCCAGGTATCCGGTTATTTCCAAAATGGATTCCTCCTCCTATCTCCTCCACGATGTCATTGAGGAACAGAATAAACAGCAATGTGCTCAGGACGCAACCTTGTTTCACGCCCATTTGTGTTGGAAATTCTTCAGATGTTGACTCCCCATCCCATACATAGGTAACGTTATTGTCATACCTCGCTTTCAGCAAGGGAACAATTTTCCTGATATACTCAATTTATAGAGCTTATAGAAAAATGCTTCTCGGGCTATCGAATCGAACGCTGCTCGAAAATCATCGAAAAAGGCATACAGTTTCTTTTTCTTTCTTTTAAAATTCTCCGCAATGTTTAAAAGATTAGATATTTGGTCTATAGTAGAATAGTTTCTCCTAAATCCTGCCTGAAATTCATTAAGAATTCTCTTCTCTTCAACCCAATGTGTAAGCCTTTTAAAAATCAGAGTGCTAAGACGCTTCAGTGACGAATTCAAAAAGGATATGCCCCGATAATTTTCTGGTACGTCATAGGCACTTTTTTTGTGTAAAGGGAATATAATTGATCTTTTAAAGCTCTCTGGGACGTCTGCACTCTTGAAAATTCTATTGAACTCCTCTGTCAAAACGTAAAAAAATTTCGTTGAACAATTTATAAAAAACTCTACTGGGACACGATCATCTCCCGGAGCCTTTCCAATTATTGATTTTTCAATCACATTTTTAACTTCCTCAACCGAATATGGTGCATCCAGTATATTACCTTTAAAATTTGGCGCTGCGTACTGTGGAAGCGGAGAAAATTGTGGTGCGTTGAGCAATTTCCTAAAATAAACACGCACTTCTGACGCGTTCAGTGCTGCAGCAATAAAATTGGCTCTCCCGTTGATTAATTTGGCGACTTTCTAAAATTCTGCCGAAGATTTAGATGTATACATTTATGTTTCTTTGTTCCAGACACTTTCTTTTCTCATAACAAAGTTGTTTAAATTTTTTATTGGCATCTGCGTACATATTTTGAAAAAAGATGTGTTATTGTTCCTCATCAGCTTTAGGAATGAGAACGATTTCTCTCTAGCTTTTTGACAATCCTCGTCAAACCATCTTTGTTTAAAAATATCGTTTCTAGTTCTCGTTTTAGCACTTACTGGAACAGCTTTGATTAAAATTCGGTAAGGTCCTTCATTTGTAACTGATTTAACGACCTGCGTAATGCAAAGTTCCACGTTTAAGTTATTTTGATATGAAGTAAGTTGACTATATCTCCACTGCAAATTGGGAAGCAGCTCCAGTTGTTTTGCATTGGACGTAAAATCATCAACCGCAACTACGCAAGTCACTTCCAAGGGCATGTGGTCTGAAAAAGTCTGCTCTGCTATCCTTAAATCACTTACAATCGAATTCCACTTTTCTGACACAAAACAGTAATCTATGACTGAGCACGATGTTCCACGAATAAACGTATACTTGCCATTTTGGTCACCTTTGCAGCTCCAATATTTTAACACCTTTTCCATCACATGTTTCGTCTTTTGATCTGCGCGTAGGTCTGATGATTGGAGATGCTGTTCCGCTAACGAAGCTGTTTTGCGACAAACCAACCCAGTGTGAACAATTCAGTTAAATTTGCAAGATATGGACCACAAAACCATTTATTTTTAGCTCCAAAACTTCCATCTCTTCAAGTCTCTTGAAATTTGTAGCAACCGCTTTGAGATTTTTACGATATCCCCATAATCCTTCACCACTTCCTCTTCCAAAAATGCTTGATTTGACTGCTGGAGTCAATTTTAATTCATAATTAATAAATATATCGTTAAATTTGTACTTTTCTTCTTCTAATACATGTGTTTCGAAGAGCATAAATATATCAAAACTTTTTATATAATTAAAGAAATTCATAACAAAAAAATTATTTTTAAGACCTGCGATATTATATCCTTAAATACTTAAGTTTACATAACTAATTTGTTTCTGGTAGACGGGTACTCCTCATTCCATTCTATCGTGTGAACGTCCACACGTTTGCTGCGTCGTGCTTGTGTTTGCACCCAAATTAATTTCATCTCTTGCCTCAATTGACGAAGTGCAACCAACTTCAGATGACTTCCGATTTGACATTTTGCAGTTGACATTTCGCATGTTTACGTTTTTAATGCCACATTCTATTTCATTCATAACATTTTTAATGTCGGTTAATTTAATGAAATCACCGCCAAATATATTGCGTAGCGACTCTAGGGGATCTTTTGGTCCACAAATTAAACCTTTTGTAAAATCCCAACTAAAACAATTGTTGAGTATGAAAAGTTTATCGTCTTTCAGTTGAATTTTTACTTGAGAAAACCTAAAACGCAGAAACTTGGGAGGTTGTTTCTTCGGCGACGTGTGCTGTGTGGGCGACAGACAGACTTGGCCTTATCCATCATATCGGTATTTGCTTCTGCGGGCATGTGCACCACAACATTTGGCTCCATACTTTTTTGCAACAGGTTGTCGATTCGTTCCTCCAGATCTTTATTTTGATTTTCCAAGCACAAAACCTTGGCTGAAATCTCCTCGTACTTTGCCTTCAAGCCAGAGAATTCTGCATGCTGTACTTTGAAGGCAGTTCATTGATGAGCTTTTGGTTGTTTTCATCGAGTAATTGCTTGAGTAAATCAATAGTGATGTTGTGGCTGAACCCATTTTATGAACAGGAGGATCTGATTGTGATGAAGTTGATGTCGGTAAAAAGGTTCTACGTTTATCTTCTCTCAGGTGTTCGGGTGAAGTTACAACCAGACTCCTTTTATTCATGGGTTGAGGGTATGTGCTCAAGATTAAAACCAGAGGGGTCGATATTTCCTAATTTCTAAGACTTACCCGCAAGTGGGTTTGTTTTGAAGAAATTATTAATTTTGCAGGTTTTTAACCAAACTGTTACAATTTGTTGGGCACTTTTTCTCTATATTTAAAGACTTTGTTAGGAGCTTTTTCGAAAACAAGTATAACCACTTTTACAGATCAAATATCAATCAAACTCACTATATTTTAACAAAAGAAACTCTTATTGGCCAATTGAGCAAAAGAAAACAATTGAGTGAAATAAACTAACTGTGATAACAAGCAATTTCAGGAACAGATTTAAATAGCAAACAAAGATAACTGCATGTCCAATTTTAAGAGAAAAAAAAATTATAGGGTATCGGTTTCAATGTTTCGCAATTTTACCAATAATTTTATGAAATTAATTTTAAAGGCAAATTTAAAACAGCTTAATTTTTTGGTTGAACGAATGATTGAATTTAAATGCCTATATGTATGAATGAGAAGCCAGGTTACAGGTTCCCAAACATCCCGGCCTCCCTGGAACAAGTTTCAGGATTTAGGTAAAGCGGCCAGTGTTTGGACCTAGAAATGTGCTATGGCTAGTGTGCACTGTTGCCACACGTATCCGTTGATCAGAGCCTGGATGAACTTCTTCTAACCTACCAAGCACCAATTTCGAAGGAGGAAGGTTCAGCTCTTTGATAACGACCAAGACTTAGTCAGAATTGTCTTTTGTATGTAAGTTTGTATTTTTAAATAGTAAGTGATTTTCGTGTCGTATATTCTAATATTCGCGGCCTACGAAAGAATTTCTTTCACCTGTACGTCTACACTGTTCAATACAGGCCAGCTGTTTTGGCATTAAGTGAAACCCAGGTTGGAGTAAATACTGATTTATCAGAATTTGTTCTACATGGGTATAGCTTGGTGCCATTACTCTTTTCCCATCATGGTCTCGTGGCCTATGTTAGGAATGATTTTGCTTGACAGAGCCTTCCCCAATATGGGCAATGTTCCAACACGGACTTTAACTTCTTATGGCTCAAATTCATTGTCTGCAAGCATGTCATTCTTTATATTTTTTATTAACAGGAGTCCAAATCTTGACAGTAATTCGACTTGTAACGAGTTTGATGCACTGTCTGATTCCATCTCGAAAAATGTTTCCCTTTGTCCTCGCACTGAAATCGTTATTGCGGGCGATTTCAATGTACACAATTCCAATTGGCTCCGCTATTCTGGTCAGACAACACCCGAAGGAAGGTATGTCAAGCTCTTTGCCGGGTTACATCACCTTACCCAACTGATCGTTGTGCCAACGCGTATACCGGATATTGCTGGGCAAGCCGCCCATACTCTTGACTTGTTTCTTACTTCTCACCCTGATAAATATCCCATTAGTGTAACTTCTCCATTTGGCACTTCAGACCATTGTATCATTTCAGCTAATTTCTCATCCTCCACCCATCCAGTTAAAGAAAAACTTCCCACCAGGACCGTTTGGCAATACGAGAAAGCCAACTGGGACGGCCTGAATATTTTGTTCCGAAACTTTAACTGGTCACTATGCTTCCTCGATAGTGACATTGATGCCAGTGCTGAAATGATCACAAATGTGATTCTTCTAGGGATGCGTGCTTTTATTCCTAACAGAGTTAAAAGCATCAAGCCTAAAGAAAAGGCCAGGTTTAATTCTGAGTGTAAAGAAGCTATCAGGCTGAAAGAAGTAAGTTTCCGATCCTACAAAGCCAACCCTACAGAGGAAAATCGGAAAAAGCACAAACAAGCAAGGAACTCATGCAACTCTGTTACTGAAAGAACCAAATTTTTGCATGACCAAAAATTACGGCAAAAAATTCTGCAGTGTCCCAAAGGCAGTAAAAATTTTTGGTCATTTGTAAAAAATATTAAAAACTCCTCGACATCTTCGGTTCCAACGCTCATCGACAATAACAAACCAATTGTTTACTCTTCAGACAAGGCAAACTTGCTCGCCGCCAATTTAGCTGCCAGCTCCACGCTGCCGCATAGCAACGTTGCCCCTCCTGTACTTAAGAATGTAAATTTTTCCATGGGAAAAAAACTTACAGTAGCAAGAGTTCTCAAAGATCTCGATATACACAAATCTGCTGGCCCGGATGGTATATCCCCGATTCTTCTGAAGAGGTGTTCTTCCACACTTGCAAAGCCACTGTGTAAGCTTTTCCATCGCTCCTACTCTTCTGGAATCTTTCCTAGAAGATGGAACAGAGCATTTGTCCAGCCTGTCCCTAAGAAAGGTGACCCATCCTCCCCCTCCTCCTACTGACCCATAGCACTGACATCCCTTCTTTCTAAGGTCATGGAAACACTGATTAGCGGTCAGCTTAAGGAATATCTCGAAGATCGAAAGCTTCTCCATGACCGTCAGTATGGCTTCCGCAGCAACCGTTCCACTGGTGATCTCACCGAACAGTGGAACAAATCTTTACATCGCTTTGGTGAAAGTAAGATTATTGCTCTTGATATCTCCAAGGCATTTGATAGAGTTTGGCAGGAAGCTCTCTTATCGAAAATGCGTGCTTTTGGGATCGATAATACTCTTGTTCGTAGGATTAGAAGCTATCTTCTGGACCGTTTAATACAAGTTGTATTGGACGGATTCAAGTCTGATTCCCACAAAATAAATGCTGGTGTGCCCCAGGGCTCTGTTCTGTCTCCGACTCTTTTCCTCATTTTTATAAATGATCTTCTGTTTGTTACTTCTAATCCACTTAACTGTTTTGCTGATGACTCTACCCTCAGCTTTTCATATTCGTTCGATAATTCACGTCCTTCGCCTTCGAACGTACAATTGCAACGGTGCAGTGTGTCAAGCTCATTAAACTCCGATTTATATAGCATTGTCAAATGGGGTATTAGGAATCGTGTGGAGTTTAATGCTTCGAAAACTCAATGCTGTCTTCTGTCCTTAAAGCTAAATATACCCCCAATGCCATTGTCCATGAAAGGCACTTACATCGAAGAAACCGAAAAGCTCTCAGTACTCGGTATGTGTAACGACGAACTCCGTTGGAAGGACCATATATTTGAGATCGCTAAGAATGCTGCTAGGTGCTTAGGTTTTCTGTATCGGTGTAAGAAGTATTTTTCCTCATCTGATCTGGCTACAATCTATAAAGCGTTTATATGCCCTAAACTCGAGTATAACTCCCACCTCTGGGCAGGTGCTTCGCAAACATCGCTACACCTGCTTGATAGAATACAAAATGGAGCGTTAAGATTGATAGGAAATAGAACTGCCGCTGAAACAACTGCCCCTCTCGAACACCGACGCAATGTTTCATGTCTTTCCTTATTTTATCGTTTCTTTTACAAAAAAATGTTCACTCGAAGTAACCAGTTGCATTCCTCCCCTTAAAAGTTTCTCCCGTAATACTCGTCTTGCAAGGAATGCTCATCAGTTCACCCTTGAGTCCAATTTTGGACGTACCGTGAAATATAGGGATTCTTTTTTTAGCCGAACAACACGAATTTGGAATAGTTTACCCGGCGAGATTTTCCCTTGCCATCTTGATCTGCAAACATTCAAAACCAATGTTAATCGACACCTCCTATCTCAACCCTCCCTATCTTCCTAATGCCCACGCAGTGTTTAACATTAAAAGGAAACAAGTAGTCCTTTGTGCGCACATTCATTATAAAAAAAAAAAAAAAAGTCACCGATTTCCAAATTTGATTGTTGCATCTGCCATCTTGGTGTCTGTTGAATTGATGTTATGTATTCTGCATGACATCGCTTCCAAAATCCTTGGACCATGCTTTGAAGGTGCCAGGTGTCAGAATAGAGGTTCCAACTACTCCTCGTAAAGGAACTTTACAGATTTTACACCTGATTCCCATAATCCCCCAAAATGTGGCGCTGAGGGTGGGATGAAGTGCCATGCGATTCCGTCCCTTACAAGTCTAGCAGTGATATCATCATTATGGGCTTGAGAAATTACCAACCTTTGCATCTCGTTAAGGCACCGGCGTGCGCCTTGGAAATATGTTCCATTGGCACTATAGACATTTGCACATATTCCACGTCGTGCAAAAAATCGTTTGAACGCAGCTAAAAATGCATCGGTTGATAAGTCACTTACCAATTTCAAGTGAATGGCTTTGGTTGACATGCACATAAATATAGTAAAATAAGCCTTGGACAGTTTGGGGTTGCGACCTTTAGACAACTTGATTGTGAATGGCCCAGCGTAATCATATCCCTTATTGGTTAAAGGTCGGGCAGGATGAACACGATGAGCTGGTAACTCACCCATCAGCTGAATGGAAGTAGTTTTTTGCTGCATTAAACAAACCTTACATTGGTGAACTATCTTTCGGATTAGGTTGCGGCTTCCAAGGATCCAATACCTTTGACGGACGATAACAAATGTTTCTGATACCCCAGGATGAAGATGATTGTTATGATTTTCGAGGGTTATAATGAAAGAAACGGGATTATTTGCATTTTTAATACGCCCTCTCACCCGTAAAAGTCCATCTTTGTCAATAAAGGGAGAGTAGCGTAAGAGTTTTGATTTTACAGGGAGTTCACGATTTTTTAACAGATTTTGGATTTCACTACCGAAAGATCCTTGTTGAATATTTTTTAAAACACATATTAATGCAGCTTGAATTTCTTTAAAAATTAAACCGTCGAACCTTTTTTCGATTTTTTTTGGTCTACAGTTGGATGCATATCGAAGACACGAACCGTATAAGTCGGTTCCATGAGGTAAGTCTATTGGCTAGCAGGATTACATTGTCCGAATCAGGAAAAGATGTAAGCACTTCCAATGTCTTTCGTTCCTCGTCAGAGATGTGTGATTCTATTAATTGAGACACAGTGAACTCAGATGCTGGCCAATGCTCTTGAGGCAGCAAGAGCCAAGATGGACCGGTCCACTAAAGTGGATGATCTTTAATAGCTGAAGGCAATATACCACGCGCCGCACAGTCAGCTGCATTTTCCTCAGATTCTACATAACTCCAGGCGTATCTTGGAATTGTTTCAAGAATGGCAGCAGTACGATTTGCGACGAAAGTGGTAAAACGACGAGGTGGAGAGGACAACCAATGAAGTACGACCTGCGAGTGGCACTATGCCGAAACCTAACAGTTAATTGGTATTGAAGATTTTATCATTAGCAGCAATCGTGAGAGTATGAGAGCGCCACAGAGCTCGAGGCGAGGAATCGATATGGGTTTCAGCGGTGCCACGTTCGTTTTTGATGCTATTAACACGATTTTTTATCTGTTTTCAGCAATTTTACAGCGAGCATAGACAACGGCAGAATAAGCGAATGATGAAGCATCGGAAAATCAATGAAATTAAACATTGTCAAGTGATGAGAAGATACGTCGTGGAATACGTAGTTCTTCGAAAATATGAAGATAAGAAAGATATCCTCGTTTCTATAGGACAGCCATCTAGATGCTAAGTGTGATGGTTAAAAAACTTTGATGTTTAAGTTGAGTTCTTATGACCACAATTCTTGGAACAAGATTTTAAACAAATTCACCGATGGAGCGGATAATAAGGAGCGTCTAGTGGGTGGAGAAACATAACGAGAGTTAGAAATATGAAAGGAGAATTTATCTGAGGTCGGGCTCCAGTGCAAGCCAAGCACCTTTATCATGGTTTTAGAGCGCCCCGCATCAAACCATGAAAACTCACAATCATCCTTTGGCAACCTAAAAAAAACTGCAGCAGTTAGAATTCCATTTTCGTAGCTCCAGTTGAGCATTAAATAGCAAAAAAACTAGCTCGGACTGCAAACAAAGTAGCTCTTTGATTGAATCTGCACCAGTCATGACGTCGTCGACGTACACTTCTTTAACAAGAACACGAGCAGAATTCGGATACTGCGATTGGCAGTCACTTGCAATCTGCTTTAAACGCGAACAGATAGAAACGGAGACGATGCTGTACCGTAGGTCACAGTGCGAAGTCGAAACTGCTCAATTTCCTTTGTGGTATTCTCACGCCAAACTATACGTTGAAAACCGTGTGTTCGTCGTCTACCCAGATTTGGCGGAACATCTTAACAACATCTTAAGTGACTTTCCCATTGAATCCTTAGCTGACCCCATTTTATGAACAGGAGGATCTGATTGTGATGAAGTTGATGTCGGTAAAAAGGTTCTACGTTTATCTTCTCTCAGGTGTTCGGGTGAAGTTACAACCAGACTCCTTTTATTCATGGGTTGAGGGTATGTGCTCAAGATTAAAACCAGAGGGGTCGATATTTCTTAATTTCTAAGACTTACCCGCAAGTGGGTTTGTTTTGAAGAAATTATTAATTTTGCAGGTTTTTAACCAAACTGTTACAATTTGTTGGGCACTTTTTCTCTATATTTAAAGACTTTGTTAGGAGCTTTTTCGAAAACAAGTATAACCACTTTTACAGATCAAATATCAATCAAACTCACTATATTTTAACAAAAGAAACTCTTATTGGCCAATTGAGCAAAAGAAAACAATTGAGTGAAATAAACTAACTGTGATAACAAGCGATTTCAGGACCAGATTTAAATAGCAAACAAAGATAACTGCATGTCCAATTTTAAGAGAAAAAAAAATTATAGGGTATCGGTTTCAATGTTTCGCAATTTTACCAATAATTTTATGAAATTAATTTTAAAGGCAAATTTAAAACAGCTTAATTTTTTGGTTGAACGAATGATTGAATTTAAATGCCTATATGTATGAATGAGAAGCCAGGTTACAGGTTCCCAAACATCCCGGCCTCCCTGGAACAAGTTTCAGGATTTAGGTAAAGCGGCCAGTGTTTGGACCTAGAAATGTGCTATGGCTAGTGTGCACTGTTGCCACACGTATCCGTTGATCAGAGCCTGGATGAACTTCTTCTAACCTACCAAGCACCAATTTCGAAGGAGGAAGGTTCAGCTCTTTGATAACGACCAAGACTTAGTCAGAATTGTCTTTTGTATGTAAGTTTGTATTTTTAAATAGTAAGTGATTTTCGTGTCGTATATTCTAATATTCGCGGCCTACGAAAGAATTTCTTTCACCTGTACGTCTACACTGTTCAATATAGGCCAGCTGTTTTGGCATTAAATGAAACCCAGGTTGGAGTAAATACTGATTTATCAGAATTTGTTCTACATGGGTATAGCTTGGTGCCATTACTCTTTTCCCATCATGGTCTCGTGGCCTATGTTAGGAATGATTTTGCTTGACAGAGCCTTCCCCAATATGGGCAATGTTCCAACACGGACTTTAACTTCTTATGGCTCAAATTCATTGTCTGCAAGCATGTCATTCTTTATATTTTTTATTAACAGGAGTCCAAATCTTGACAGTAATTCGACTTGTAACGAGTTTGATGCACTGTCTGATTCCATCTCGAAAAATGTTTCCCTTTGTCCTCGCACTGAAATCGTTATTGCGGGCGATTTCAATGTACACAATTCCAATTGGCTCCGCTATTCTGGTCAGACAACACCCGAAGGAAGGTATGTCAAGCTCTTTGCCGGGTTACATCACCTTACCCAACTGATCGTTGTGCCAACGCGTATACCGGATATTGCTGGGCAAGCCGCCCATACTCTTGACTTGTTTCTTACTTCTCACCCTGATAAATATCCCATTAGTGTAACTTCTCCATTTGGCACTTCAGACCATTGTATCATTTCAGCTAATTTCTCATCCTCCACCCATCCAGTTAAAGAAAAACTTCCCACCAGGACCGTTTGGCAATACGAGAAAGCCAACTGGGACGGCCTGAATATTTTGTTCCGAAACTTTAACTGGTCACTATGCTTCCTCGATAGTGACATTGATGCCAGTGCTGAAATGATCACAAATGTGATTCTTCTAGGGATGCGTGCTTTTATTCCTAACAGAGTTAAAAGCATCAAGCCTAAAGAAAAGGCCAGGTTTAATTCTGAGTGTAAAGAAGCTATCAGGCTGAAAGAAGTAAGTTTCCGATCCTACAAAGCCAACCCTACAGAGGAAAATCGGAAAAAGCACAAACAAGCAAGGAACTCTTGCAACTCTGTTACTGAAAGAACAAAATTTTTGCATGACCAAAAATTACGACAAAAAAACCAATTGTTTACTCTTCAGACAAGGCAAACTTGCTCGCCGCCAATTTAGCTGCCAGCTCCACGCTGCCGCATAGCAACGTTGCCCCTCCTGTACATAAGAATGTAAATTTTTCCATGGGAAAAAAACTTACAGTAGCAAGAGTTCTCAAAGATCTCGATATACACAAATCTGCTGGCCCGGATGGTATATCCCCGATTCTTCTGAAGAGGTGTTCTTCCACACTTGCAAAGCCACTGTGTAAGCTTTTCCATCGCTCCTACTCTTCTGGAATCTTTCCTAGAAGATGGAACAGAGCATTTGTCCAGCCTGTCCCTAAGAAAGGTGACCCATCCTCCCCCTCCTCCTACTGACCCATAGCACTGACATCCCTTCTTTCTAAGGTCATGGAAACACTGATTAGCGGTCAGCTTAAGGAATATCTCGAAGATCGAAAGCTTCTCCATGACCGTCAGTATGGCTTCCGCAGCAACCGTTCCACTGGTGATCTCACCGAACAGTGGAACAAATCTTTACATCGCTTTGGTGAAAGTAAGATTATTGCTCTTGATATCTCCAAGGCATTTGATAGAGTTTGGCAGGAAGCTCTCTTATCGAAAATGCGTGCTTTTGGGATCGATAATACTCTTGTTCGTAGGATTAGAAGCTATCTTCTGGACCGTTTAATACAAGTTGTATTGGACGGATTCAAGTCTGATTCCCACAAAATAAATGCTGGTGTGCCCCAGGGCTGTGTTCTGTCTCCGACTCTTTTCCTCATTTTTATAAATGATCTTCTGTTTGTTACTTCTAATCCACTTAACTGTTTTGCTGATGACTCTACCCTCAGCTTTTCATATTCGTTCGATAATTCACGTCCTTCGCCTTCGAACGTACAATTGCAACGGTGCAGTGTGTCAAGCTCATTAAACTCCGATTTATATAGCATTGTCAAATGGGGTATTAGGAATCGTGTGGAGTTTAATGCTTCGAAAACTCAATGCTGTCTTCTGTCGTTAAAGCTAAATATACCCCCAATGCCATTGTCCATGAAAGGCACTTACATCGAAGAAACCGAAAAGCTCTCAGTACTCGGTATGTGTAACGACGAACTCCGTTGGAAGGACCATATATTTGAGATCGCTAAGAATGCTGCTAGGTGCTTAGGTTTTCTGTATCGGTGTAAGAAGTATTTTTCCTCATCTGATCTGGCTACAATCTATAAAGCGTTTATATGCCCTAAACTCGAGTATAACTCCCACCTCTGGGCAGGTGCTTCGCAAACATCGCTACACCTGCTTGATAGAATACAAAATGGAGCGTTAAGATTGATAGGAAATAGAACTGCCGCTGAAACAACTGCCCCTCTCGAACACCGACGCAATGTTTCATGTCTTTCCTTATTTTATCGTTTCTTTTACAAAAAAATGTTCACTCGAAGTAACCAGTTGCATTCCTCCCCTTAAAAGTTTCTCCCGTAATACTCGTCTTGCAAGGAATGCTCATCAGTTCACCCTTGAGTCCAATTTTGGACGTACCGTGAAATATAGGGATTCTTTTTTTAGCCGAACAACACGAATTTGGAATAGTTTACCCGGCGAGATTTTCCCTTGCCATCTTGATCTGCAAACATTCAAAACCAATGTTAATCGACACCTCCTATCTCAACCCTCCCTATCTTCCTAATGCCCACGCAGTGTTTAACATTAAAAGGAAAGAAGTAGTCCTTTGTGCGCGCATTCATTATAAAAAAAAAAAAAAAAGTCACCGATTTCCAAATTTGATGTTATGTATTCTGCATGACATCGCTTCCAAAATCCTTGGACCATGCTTTGAAGGTGCCAGGTGTCAGAATAGAGGTTCCAACTACTCCTCGTAAAGGAACTTTACAGATTTTACACCTGATTCCCATAATCCCCCAAAATGTGGCGCTGAGGGTGGGATGAAGTGCCATGCGATTCCGTCCCTTACAAGTCTAGCAGTGATATCATCATTATGGGCTTGAGAAATTACCAACCTTTGCATCTCGTTAAGGCACCGGCGTGCGCCTTGGAAATATGTTCCATTGGCACTATAGACATTTGCACATATTCCACGTCGTGCAAAAAATCGTTTGAACGCAGCTAAAAATGCATCGGTTGATAAGTCACTTACCAATTTCAAGTGAATGGCTTTGGTTGACATGCACATAAATATAGCAAAATAAGCCTTGGACAGTTTGGGGTTGCGACCTTTAGACAACTTGATTGTGAATGGCCCAGCGTAATCATATCCCTTATTGGTTAAAGGTCGGGCAGGATGAACACGATGAGCTGGTAACTCACCCATCAGCTGAATGGAAGTAGTTTTTTGCTGCATTAAACAAACCTTACATTGGTGAACTATCTTTCGGATTAGGTTGCGGCTTCCAAGGATCCAATACCTTTGACGGACGATAACAAATGTTTCTGATACCCCAGGATGAAGATGATTGTTATGATTTTCGAGGGTTATAATGAAAGAAACGGGATTATTTGCATTTTTAATACGCCCTCTCACCCGTAAAAGTCCATCTTTGTCAATAAAGGGAGAGTAGCGTAAGAGTTTTGATTTTACAGGGAGTTCACGATTTTTTAACAGATTTTGGATTTCACTACCGAAAGATCCTTGTTGAATATTTTTTAAAACACATATTAATGCAGCTTGAATTTCTTTAAAAATTAAACCGTCGAACCTTTTTTCGATTTTTTTTGGTCTACAGTTGGATGCATATCGAAGACACGAACCGTATAAGTCGGTTCCATGAGGTAAGTCTATTGGCTAGCAGGATTACATTGTCCGAATCAGGAAAAGATGTAAGCACTTCCAATGTCTTTCGTTCCTCGTCAGAGATGTGTGATTCTATTAATTGAGACACAGTGAACTCAGATGCTGGCCAATGCTCTTGAGGCAGCAAGAGCCAAGATGGACCGGTCCACTAAAGTGGATGATCTTTAATAGCTGAAGGCAATATACCACGCGCCGCACAGTCAGCTGAATTTTCCTCAGATTCTACATAACTCCAGGCGTATCTTGGAATTGTTTCAAGAATGGCAGCAGTACGATTTGCAACGAAAGTGGTAAAACGACGAGGTGGAGAGGACAACCAATGAAGTACGACCTGCGAGTGGCACTATGCCGAAACCTAACAGTTAATTGGTATTGAAGATTTTATCATTAGCAGCAATCGTGAGAATATGAGAGCGCCACAGAGCTCGAGGCGAGGAATCGATATGGGTTTCAGCGGTGCCACGTTCGTTTTTGATGCTATTAACACGATTTTTTATGTGTTTTCAGCAATTTTACAGCGAGCATAGACAACGGCAGAATAAGCGAATGATGAAGCATCGGAAAATCAATGAAATTAAACATTGTCAAGTGATGAGAAGATACGTCGTGGAATACGTAGTTCTTCGAAAATATGAAGATAAGAAAGATATCCTCGTTTCTATAGGACAGCCATCTAGATGCTAAGTGTGATGGTAAAAAAACTTTGATGTTTAAGTTGAGTTCTTATGACCACAATTCTTGGAACAAGATTTTAAACAAATTCACCGATGGAGCGGATAATAAGGAGCGTCTAGTGGGTGGAGAAACATAACGAGAGTTAGAAATATGAAAGGAGAATTTATCTGAGGTCGGGCTCCAGTGCAAGCCAAGCACCTTTATCATGGTTTTAGAGCGCCCCGCATCAAACCATGAAAACTCACAATCATCCTTTGGCAACCTAAAAAAAACTGCAGCAGTTAGAATTCCATTTTCGTAGCTCCAGTTGAGCATTAAATAGCAAAAAAACTAGCTCGGACTGCAAACAAAGTAGCTCTTTGATTGAATCTGCACCAGTCATGACGTCGTCGACGTACACTTCTTTAACAAGAACACGAGCAGAATTCGGATACTGCGATTGGCAGTCACTTGCAATCTGCTTTAAACGCGAACAGATAGAAACGGAGACGATGCTGTACCGTAGGTCACAGTGCGAAGTCGAAACTGCTCAATTTCCTTTGTGGTATTCTCACGCCAAACTATACGTTGAAAACCGTGTGTTCGTCGTCTACCCAGATTTGGCGGAACATCTTAACAACATCTTAAGTGACTTTCCCATTGAATCCTTAGCTGACCCATCAAATACATCACGTAACTTTTTAGTCGAACTATCTGGCTTCAACACTGCATGATGCGGAAGATAAAAATGCCTTCCCTGAGTAGTATGAATCTGATCTGGGGGAATACGTGTCATGTGTCCAAAATTAATGTATTCTTGCATGATCTTAGTGTAAGACTCATGCAGAGCCTTGTCCCGTTGAAACCTTCGTTCACTAGAATACAAACGATTGACAGCGAATTTCAACGTTTCACCGAATACGAGCGACGGATTTTTAAATGGGAGCTGAACAATATATTTACCACCGCTTGATCTGGAAAATGTTTTCCGGAAATGCTGTTCAGCTTCGTCATTAATAAATGAATCGTCTTCGGGAGGCAGAACCTCTTCCAATTCCCAAAAACGTTGTAAGAGAACATCGACATCAAGAATTGAATATAGGACCGATATTGGAGGTTGAGAACATGGCGGCGTAGAATTGAGTAGTTCTCCTCTTACTATCCAACCAAAGGAAGTATATTGCGCCACGGGATCGCGGAGAAAGGATTTAAGGTAATGAAACTTTTGTATGGCCGTAAGGTTTTGTTTTTGATAAACCGAACCCATAAAAGAATTCCTCAATGACAGCAAATCCTTATAATCCCCAGAAAATGCTGGAACGGTTAGTTTTGGCAACTGGATGGAGCACTTATCGGATGTAACGTTTAATTTCTCTAAAAGGGTGGTTTGTTGTATCGCCAGCTTTTCAACCACCGATAAATCCTCATTAGATCTCGAAACCGTTTGTTTTTTACGAATAGCACCCGATAATTTTGTTTAAAATGTTTCGAGTTCCTCACCCTCAACCTTTTCTATGATTTGATTGTATATTTCGCAATATACCGACCACGCCTGATTTCAACTTTGAAACCGTATTTCAAGCGTTTATACGCCCTAAACTCGAGTATAACTCCCACCTCTGGGCAGGTGCTTCACAAACATCGCTTCACTTGCTTGATAGAATACAAAATAGAGCGTTAAGATTGATAGGAAATAGAACTGCCACTGAATCAATTGCCCCTCTCGAACACAGACGCAATGTTTCATGTCTTTCCTTATTTTATCGTTTCTTTTACAAAAAATGTTCACTCGAAGTAGCCAGTTGCATTCCTCCCCTTAAAAGTTCTGCCCGTAATACTCGTCTCGCAAGGAATGCCCATCAGTTTACCCTTGAGCCCAATTTCGGACGTACCGTGAAATATAGGGATTCTTTTTTTAGCCGAACAACACGAATTTTGAATAAATTACCCGGCGAGATTTTCCCTTGCCATTTTGATCTGCAAACATTCAAAACCAATGTTAATCGACACCTCCTATCTCTCCCCTCCCTATCTTCGGAATGACCGCGCAGTGTGTTACATTAAAAGGGAAACAAGTAGTCCCTTGTGCGCGCCGTAATTATAAAAAAAAATGTCTTCAGTAATAGTAATTACAAAATCACGTGCTCGAGTCAACCGGCCATTCACGTTTCCGTATCTTTGTTTTAAGGAGCTCATTATAAGGGATTGCAAACCGCAAGAAATTGTTCTTTGACCAACGACAATCTCAATGAAATGTTCACATGGAAATCTTTTTAATATTAAGTGAAATAGATATTTGACTGTGTACCTACGGTTTCTGGCATACATACCAATCAGCGGGTACACACGATCACTTTTTTTTTTTTTTTATTTAATTATTATAGGGGACTGTCTTATCATACGTTGAATTTTGATTACAGTTCAAAGTAGAATCCGGTTAGAAGGACCAAATAATGGTTGCGAATAATGTTTTGGCTGCAGGTTTGTTGGTTCTTTTTAATAATTTTGAATAAAACACAGATATGTTGTATGCTTGCAGGTCAAAATCAAACTCACTATATTTTAACAAAAGAAACTCTTATTGGCAAATTGAGCAAAAGAAAACAATTGAGTCAAATAAACTAACTGTGGTAACATGCGATTTCAGGAACAGATTTAAATAGCAAACAAAGAAAACTGCATGTCCATAAGATTAACTTTTAAGAGAACAAAATTATAGGGTATAGGTTTCAATGTTTGGCAATTTTACAAATAATTTTATGAAATTAATTTTAAAGGCAAATTTAAAAGAGCTTAATTTTGTGGTTGATTTAAAATGAATGATTGAATTTAAATGTCTATATATATATGTATGAATGAGAAGCCAGGTTACAGGTTCCCAAATAGGTACTTTCAGCTTTTATAACAGATAATAAGAACAAATTTGATTGGTTTAGACGAGTTCCTCCAAGGGAACGAGCTTCATATGCCCAAGTGTATTATATTCTTCTAGAACCTGATTATATTTTGGATGAAACTCTGGATTCCTTTTTAATATATTTTCCATACGTATACATACAAGTGATGAGAAGATACGTCGTGGAATACGTAGTTTTTCGAAAATATGAAGATAAGGAAGATATCCTCGTTTCGATAGGACAGCCATCTAGATGCTAAGTGTGATGGTAAAAAAACTTTGATGTTTAAGTTGAGTTCTTATGACCACAATTCTTGGAACAAGATTTTAAACAAATTCACCGATGGAGCGGATAATAAGGAGCGTCTAGTGGGTGGAGAAACATAACGAGAGTTAGAAATATGAAAGGAGAATTTATCTGAGGTCGGGCTCCAGTGCAAGCCAAGCACCTTTATCATGGTTTTAGAGCGCCCCGCATCAAACCATGAAAACTCACAATCATCCTTTGGCAACCTAAAAAAAACTGCAGCAGTTAGAATTCCATTTTCGTAGCTCCAGTTGAGCATTAAATAGCAAAAAAACTAGCTCGGACTGCAAACAAAGTAGCTCTTTGATTGAATCTGCACCAGTCATGACGTCGTCGACGTACACTTCTTTAACAAGAACACGAGCAGAATTCGGATACTGCGATTGGCAGTCACTTGCAATCTGCTTTAAACGCGAACAGATAGAAACGGAGACGATGCTGTACCGTAGGTCACAGTGCGAAGTCGAAACTGCTCAATTTCCTTTGTGGTATTCTCACGCCAAACTATACGTTGAAAACCGTGTGTTCGTCGTCTACCCAGATTTGGCGGAACATCTTAACAACATCTTAAGTGACTTTCCCATTGAATCCTTAGCTGACCCATCAAATACATCACGTAACTTTTTAGTCGAACTATCTGGCTTCAACACTGCATGATGCGGAAGATAAAAATGCCTTCCCTGAGTAGTATGAATCTGATCTGGGGGAATACGTGTCATGTGTCCAAAATTAATGTATTCTTGCATGATCTTAGTGTAAGACTCATGCAGAGCCTTGTCCCGTTGAAACCTTCGTTCACTAGAATACAAACGATTGACAGCGAATTTCAACGTTTCACCGAATACGAGTGACGGATTTTTAAATGGGAGCTGAACAATATATTTACCACCGCTTGATCTGGAAAATGTTTTCCGGAAATGCTGTTCAGCTTCGTCATTAATAAATGAATCGTCTTCGGGAGGCAGAACCTCTTCCAATTCCCAAAAACGTTGTAAGAGAACATCGACATCAAGAATTGAATATAGGACCGATATTGGAGGTTGAGAACATGGCGGCGTAGAATTGAGTAGTTCTCCTCTTACTATCCAACCAAAGGAAGTATATTGCGCCACGGGATCGCGGAGAAAGGATTTAAGGTAATGAAACTTTTGTATGGCCGTAAGGTTTTGTTTTTGATAAACCGAACCCATAAAAGAATTCCTCAATGACAGCAAATCCTTATAATCCCCAGAAAATGCTGGAACGGTTAGTTTTGGCAACTGGATGGAGCACTTATCGGATGTAACGTTTAATTTCTCTAAAAGGGTGGTTTGTTGTATCGCCAGCTTTTCAACCACCGATAAATCCTCATTAGATCTCGAAACCGTTTGTTTTTTACGAATAGCACCCGATAATTTTGCATGGGCGCCAAAAAAACGCGCTTCATAACTCTGGAATTCGTTTTAAAATGTTTCGAGTTCCTCACCCTCAACCTTTTCTATGATTTGATTGTATATTTCGCAATATACCGACCACGCCTGATTTCAACTTTGAAACCGTATTTAAAGCGTTTATACGCCCTAAACTCGAGTATAACTCCCACCTCTGGGCAGGTGCTTCACAAACATCGCTTCACTTGCTTGATAGAATACAAAATAGAGCGTTAAGATTGATAGGAAATAGAATTGCCACTGAATTAAATGCCCCTCTCGAACACAGACGCAATGTTTCATGTCTTTCCTTATTTTATCGTTTCTTTTACAAAAAATGTTCACTCGAAGTAGCCAGTTGCATTCCTCCCCTTAAAAGTTCTGCCCGTAATACTCGTCTCGCAAGGAATGCCCATCAGTTTACCCTTGAGCCCAATTTCGGACGTACCGTGAAATATAGGGATTCTTTTTTTAGCCGAACAACACGAATTTTGAATAAATTACCCGGCGAGATTTTCCCTTGCCATTTTGATCTGCAAACATTCAAAACCAATGTTAATCGACACCTCCTATCTCTCCCCTCCCTATCTTCGGAATGACCGCGCAGTGTGTTACATTAAAAGGGAAACAAGTAGTCCCTTGTGCGCGCCGTAATTATAAAAAAAAAATGTCTTCAGTAATAGTAATTACAAAATCACGTGCTCGAGTCAACCGGCCATTCACGTTTCCGTATCTTTGTTTTAAGGAGCTCATTATAAGGGATTGCAAACCGCAAGAAATTGTTCTTTGACCAACGACAATCTCAATGAAATGTTCACATGGAAATCTTTTTAATATTAAGTGAAATAGATATTTGACTGTGTACCTACGGTTTCTGGCATACATACCAATCAGCGGGTACACACGATCACTTTTTTTTTTTTTTTATTTAATTATTATAGGGGACTGTCTTATCATACGTTGAATTTTGATTACAGTTCAAAGTAGAATCCGGTTAGAAGGACCAAATAATGGTTGCGAATAATGTTTTGGCTGCAGGTTTGTTGGTTCTTTTTAATAATTTTGAATAAAACACAGATATGTTGTATGCTTGCAGGTCAAAATCAAACTCACTATATTTTAACAAAAGAAACTCTTATTGGCAAATTGAGCAAAAGAAAACAATTGAGTCAAATAAAGTAACTGTGGTAACATGCGATTTCAGGAACAGATTTAAATAGCAAACAAAGAAAACTGCATGTCCATAAGATTAACTTTTAAGAGAACAAAATTATAGGGTATAGGTTTCAATGTTTGGCAATTTTACAAATAATTTTATGAAATTAATTTTAAAGGCAAATTTAAAAGAGCTTAATTTTGTGGTTGATTTAAAATGAATGATTGAATTTAAATGTCTATATATATATGTATGAATGAGAAGCCAGGTTACAGGTTCCCAAATAGGTACTTTCAGCTTTTATAACAGATAATAAGAATAAATTTGATTGGTTTAGACGAGTTCCTCCAAGGGAACGAGCTTCATATGCCCAAGTGTATTATATTCTTCTAGAACCTGATTATATTTTGGATGAAACTCTGGATTCCTTTTTAATATATTTTCCATACGTATACATACAAGTGATGAGAAGATACGTCGTGGAATACGTAGTTTTTCGAAAATATGAAGATAAGGAAGATATCCTCGTTTCGATAGGACAGCCATCTAGATGCTAAGTGTGATGGTAAAAAAACTTTGATGTTTAAGTTGAGTTCTTATGACCACAATTCTTGGAACAAGATTTTAAACAAATTCACCGATGGAGCGGATAATAAGGAGCGTCTAGTGGGTGGAGAAACATAACGAGAGTTAGAAATATGAAAGGAGAATTTATCTGAGGTCGGGCTCCAGTGCAAGCCAAGCACCTTTATCATGGTTTTAGAGCGCCCCGCATCAAACCATGAAAACTCACAATCATCCTTTGGCAACCTAAAAAAAACTGCAGCAGTTAGAATTCCATTTTCGTAGCTCCAGTTGAGCATTAAATAGCAAAAAAAACTAGCTCGGACTGCAAACAAAGTAGCTCTTTGATTGAATCTGCACCAGTCATGACGTCGTCGACGTACACTTCTTTAACAAGAACACGAGCAGAATTCGGATACTGCGATTGGCAGTCACTTGCAATCTGCTTTAAACGCGAACAGATAGAAACGGAGACGATGCTGTACCGTAGGTCACAGTGCGAAGTCGAAACTGCTCAATTTCCTTTGTGGTATTCTCACGCCAAACTATACGTTGAAAACCGTGTGTTCGTCGTCTACCCAGATTTGGCGGAACATCTTAACAACATCTTAAGTGACTTTCCCATTGAATCCTTAGCTGACCCATCAAATACAACACGTAACTTTTTAGTCGAACTATCTGGCTTCAAGACTGCATGATGCGGAAGATAAAAATGCCTTCCCTGAGTAGTATGAATCTCATCTGGGGGAATACGTGTCATGTGTCCAAGATTAATGTATTCTTGCATGATCTTAGTGTGAGACTCATGCAGAGCCTTGCCCCGTTGAAACCTTCGTTCACTAGAATACAAACGATTGACAGCGAATTTCAACGTTTCACCGAATACGAGCGATGGATTTTTAAATGGGAGCTGAACAATATATTTACCACCGCTTGATCTGGAAAATGTTTTCCGGAAATGCTGTTCAGCTTCGTCATTAATAAATGAATCGTCTTCGGGAGGCAGAACCTTTTCCAATTCCCAAAAACGTTGTAAGAGAACATCGACATCAAGAATTGAATATAGGATCGATATTGGAGGTTGAGAACATGGCGGCGTAGAATTGAGTAGTTCTCCTCTTACTATCCAACCAAAGGAAGTATATTGCGCCACGGGATCGCGGAGAAAGGATTTAAGGTAATGAAACTTTTGTATGGCCGTAAGGTTTTGTTTTTGATAAACCGAACCCATAAAAGAATCCCTGACTGACAGCAAATCCTTATAATCCCCAGAAAATGCTAGAACGGTTAGTTTTGGCAACTGGATGGAGCACTTATCGGATGTAACGTTTAATTTCTCTAAAAGGGTGGTTTGTTGTATCGCCAGCTTTTCAACCACCGATAAATCCTCATTAGATCTCGAAACCGTTTGTTTTTTACGAATAGCACCCGATAATTTTGCATGGGCGCCAAAAAAACGCGCTTCATAACTCTGGAATTCGTTTTAAAATGTTTCGAGTTCCTCACCCTCAACCTTTTCTATGATTTGATTGTATATTTCGCAATATACCGACCACGCCTGATTTCAACTTTGAAACCGTATTTCAAGCGTTTATACGCCCTAAACTCGAGTATAACTCCCACCTCTGGGCAGGTGCTTCACAAACATCGCTTCACTTGCTTGATAGAATACAAAATAGAGCGTTAAGATTGATAGGAAATAGAACTGCCACTGAATTAATTGCCCCTCTCGAACACAGACGCAATGTTTCATGTCTTTCCTTATTTTATCGTTTCTTTTACAAAAAATGTTCACTCGAAGTAGCCAGTTGCATTCCTCCCCTTAAAAGTTTCGCCCGTAATACTCGTATCATAAGGAATGCCCATCAATTTACCCTTGAGCCCAATTTTGGACGTACCGTGAAATAAAGGGATTCTTTTTTAGCCGAACAACACGAATTTGGAATAGTTTACCCGGCGAGATTTTCCCTTGCCATTTTGATCTGCAAACATTCAAAACCAATGTTAATCGACACCTCCTATCTCTCCCCTCCCTATCTTCGGAATGACCGCGCAGTGTGTTACATTAAAAGGGAAACAAGTAGTCCTTTGTGCGTGCCGTAATTATAAAAAAAAAAATGTCTTCAGTAATAGTAATTACAAAATCACGTGCTCGAGTCAACCGGCCATTCACGTTTCCGTATCTTTGTTTTAAGGAGCTCATTATAAGGGATTGCAAACCGCAAGAAATTGTTCTTTGACCAACGACAATCTCAATGAAATGTTCACATGGAAATCTTTCTAATATTAAGTGAAGTAGATATTTGACTGTGTACCTACGGTTTCTGGCATACATACCAATCAGCGGGCACACACGATCACTTTTTTTTTTTTTTTTTAATTATTATAGTGGAATGTCTTATCATACGTTGAATTTTGATTACAGTTCAAAGTAGAATCCGGTTAGAAGGACCAATTAATGGTTGCGAATAATGTTTTGGCTGCAGGTTTGTTGGTTCTTTTTTATAATTTTGAATAAAACACAGATATGTTGTATGCTTGCAGGTCAAAATCAAACTTACTATATTTTAACAAAAGAAACTCTTATTGGCCAATTGAGCAAAAGAAAACAATTGAGTCAAATAAACTAACTGTGATAACATGCGATTTCAGGAACAGATTTAAATAGCAAACAAAGAAAACTGCATGTCCTTAAGATTAACTTTTAAGAGAACAAAATTATAGGGTATAGGTTTCAATGTTTGGCAATTTTACAAATAATTTTATGAAATTAATTTTAAAGGCAAATTTAAAAGAGCTTAATTTTGTGGTTGATTTAAAATGAATGATTGAATTTAAATGTCTATATATATATGTATGAATGAGAAGCCAGGTTACAGGTTCCCAAATAGGTACTTTCAGCTTTTATAACAGATAATAAGAACAAATTTGATTGGTTTAGACGAGTTCCTCCAAGGGAACGAGCTTCATATGCCCAAGTGTATTATATTCTTCTAGAACCTGATTATATTTTGGATGAAACTCTGGATTCCTTTTTAATATATTTTCCATACGTATACATACAAGTGATGAGAAGATACGTCGTGGAATACGTAGTTTTTCGAAAATATGAAGATAAGAAAGATATCCTCGTTTCGATAGGACAGCCATTTAGATGCTAAGTGTGATGGTAAAAAAACTTTGATGTTTAAGTTGAGTTCTTATGACCACAATTCTTGGAACAAGATTTTAAACAAATTCACCGATGGAGCAGATAATAAGGAGCATCTAGTGGGTGGAGAAACATAACGAGAGTTAGAAATATGAAAGGAGAATTTATCTGAGGTCGGGCTCCAGTGCAAGCCAAGCACCTTTATCATGGTTTTAGAGCGCCCCGCATCAAACCATGAAAACTCACAATCATCCTTTGGCAACCTAAAAAAAACTGCAGCAGTTAGAATTCCATTTTCGTAGCTCCAGTTGAGCATTAAATAGCAAAAAAACTAGCTCGGACTGCAAACAAAGTAGCTCTTTGATTGAATCTGCACCAGTCATGACGTCGTCGACGTACACTTCTTTAACAAGAACACGAGCAGAATTCGGATACTGCGATTGGCAGTCACTTGCAATCTGCTTTAAACGCGAACAGATAGAAACGGAGACGATGCTGTACCGTAGGTCACAGTGCGAAGTCGAAACTGCTCAATTTCCTTTGTGGTATTCTCACGCCAAACTATACGTTGAAAACCGTGTGTTCGTCGTCTACCCAGATTTGGCGGAACATCTTAACAACATCTTAAGTGACTTTCCCATTGAATCCTTAGCTGACCCATCAAATACAACACGTAACTTTTTAGTCGAACTATCTGGCTTCAAGACTGCATGATGCGGAAGATAAAAATGCCTTCCCTGAGTAGTATGAATCTCATCTGGGGGAATACGTGTCATGTGTCCAAGATTAATGTATTCTTGCATGATCTTAGTGTGAGACTCATGCAGAGCCTTGTCCCGTTGAAACCTTCGTTCACTAGAATACAAACGATTGACAGCGAATTTCAACGTTTCACCGAATACGAGCGACGGATTTTTAAATGGGAGCTGAACAATATATTTACCACCGCTTGATCTGGAAAATGTTTTCCGGAAATGCTGTTCAGCTTCGTCATTAATAAATGAATCGTCTTCGGGAGGCAGAACCTTTTCCAATTCCCAAAAATGTTGTAAGAGAACATCGACATCAAGAATTGAATATAGGACCGATATTGGAGGTTGAGAACATGGCGGCGTAGAATTGAGTAGTTCTCCTCTTACTATCCAACCAAAGGAAGTATATTGCGCCACGGGATCGCGGAGAAAGGATTTAAGGTAATGAAACTTTTGTATGGCCGTAAGGTTTTGGTTTTGATAAACCGAACCCATAAAAGAATCCCTGACTGACAGCAAATCCTTATAATCCCCAGAAAATGCTAGAACGGTTAGTTTTGGCAACTGGATGGAGAACTTATCGGATGTAACGTTTAATTTCTCTAAAAGGGTGGTTTGTTGTATCGCCAGCTTTTCAACCACCGATAAATCCTCATTAGATCTCGAAACCGTTTGTTTTTTACGAATAGCACCCGATAATTTTGCATGGGCGCCAAAAAAACGCGCTTCATAACTCTGGAATTCGTTTTAAAATGTTTCGAGTTCCTCACCCTCAACCTTTTCTATGATTTGATTGTATATTTCGCAATATACCGACCACGCCTGATTTTAACTTTGAAACCGTATTTCAAGCGTTTATACGCCCTAAACTCGAGTATAACTCCCACCTCTGGGCAGGTGCTTCACAAACATCGCTTCACTTGCTTGATAGAATACAAAATAGAGCGTTAAGATTGATAGGAAATAGAACTGCCACTGAATTAATTGCCCCTCTCGAACACAGACGCAATGTTTCATGTCTTTCCTTATTTTATCGTTTCTTTTACAAAAAATGTTCACTCGAAGTAGCCAGTTGCATTCCTCCCCTTAAAAGTTTCGCCCGTAATACTCGTATCGCAAGGAATGCCCATCAATTTACCCTTGAGCCCAATTTTGGACGTACCGTGAAATAAAGGGATTCTTTTTTAGCCGAACAACACGAATTTGGAATAGTTTACCCGGCGAGATTTTCCCTTGCCATTTTGATCTGCAAACATTCAAAACCAATGTTAATCGACACCTCCTATTTCTCCCCTCCCTATCTTCGGAATGACCGCGCAGTGTGTTACATTAAAAGGGAAACAAGTAGTCCTTTGTGCGTGCCGTAATTATTAAAAAAAAAAATGTCTTCAGTAATAGTAATTACAAAATCACGTGCTCGAGTCAACCGGCCATTCACGTTTCCGTATCTTTGTTTTAAGGAGCTCATTATAAGGGATTGCAAACCGCAAGAAATTGTTCTTTGACCAACGACAATCTCAATGAAATGTTCACATGGAAATCTTTTTAATATTAAGTGAAGTAGATATTTGACTGTGTACCTACGGTTTCTGGCATACATACCAATCAGCGGGCACACACGATCACTTTTTTTTTTTTTTTTTAATTATTATAGTGGAATGTCTTATCATACGTTGAATTTTGATTACAGTTCAAAGTAGAATCCGGTTAGAAGGACCAATTAATGGTTGCGAATAATGTTTTGGCTGCAGGTTTGTTGGTTCTTTTTTATAATTTTGAATAAAACACAGATATGTTGTATGCTTGCAGGTCAAAATCAAACTTACTGTATTTTAACAAAAGAAAATCTTATTGGCCAATTGAGCAAAAGAAAACAATTGAGTCAAATAAACTAACTGTGATAACATGCGATTTCAGGAACAGATTTAAATAGCAAACAAAGAAAACTGCATGTCCTTAAGATTAACTTTTAAGAGAACAAAATTATAGGGTATAGGTTTCAATGTTTGGCAATTTTACAAATAATTTTATGAAATTAATTTTAAAGGCAAATTTAAAAGAGCTTAATTTTGTGGTTGATTTAAAATGAATGATTGAATTTAAATGTCTATATATATATGTATGAATGAGAAGCCAGGTTACAGGTTCCCAAATAGGTACTTTCAGCTTTTATAACAGATAATAAGAACAAATTTGATTGGTTTAGACGAGTTCCTCCAAGGGAACGAGCTTCATATGCCCAAGTGTATTATATTCTTCTAGAACCTGATTATATTTTGGATGAAACTCTGGATTCCTTTTTAATATATTTTCCATACGTATACATACAAGTGATGAGAAGATACGTCGTGGAATACGTAGTTTTTCGAAAATATGAAGATAAGAAAGATATCCTCGTTTCGATAGGACAGCCATCTAGATGCTAAGTGTGATGGTAAAAAAACTTTGATGTTTAAGTTGAGTTCTTATGACCACAATTCTTGGAACAAGATTTTTAACAAATTCACCGATGGAGCGGATAATAAGGAGCGTCTAGTGGGTGGAGAAACATAACGAGAGTTAGAAATATGAAAGGAGAATTTATCTGAGGTCGGGCTCCAGTGCAAGCCAAGCACCTTTATCATGGTTTTAGAGCGCCCCGCATCAAACCATGAAAACTCACAATCATCCTTTGGCAACCAAGAAAAAAAACTGCAGCAATTGGAATTCCATTTTCATAGCTCCAGTTGAGCATTAAATAGCAAAGAAACTAGCTCGGACTGCAAACAAAGTAGCTCTTTGATTGAATCTGCACCAGTCATGACGTCGTCGACGTACACTTCTTTAACAAGAACACGAGCAGAATTCGGATACTGCGATTGTCAGTCACTTGCAATCTGCTTTAAACGCGAACAGGTAGAAACGGAGCCGATGCTGTACCGTAGGTCACAGTGCGAAGTCGAAACTGCTCAATTTCCTTTGTGGTATTCTCACGCCAAACGATACGTTGAAAACCGTGTGTTCGTCGTCTACCCAGATTTGGCGGAACATCTTAACAACATCTTAAGTGACTTTCCCATTGAATCCTTAGCTGACCCATCAAATACAACACGTAACTTTTTAGTCGAACTATCTGGCTTTAAGACTGCATGATGCGGAAGATAAAAATGCCTTCCCTGAGTAGTATGAATCTCATCTGGGGGAATACGTGTCATGTGTCCAAGATTAATGTATTCTTGCATGATCTTAGTGTGAGACTCATGCAAAGCCTTGTCCCGTTGAAACCTTCGTTCACTAGAATACAAACGATTGACAGCGAATTTCAACGTTTCACCGAATACGAGCGACGGATTTTTAAATGGGAGCTGAACAATATATTTACCACCGCTTGATCTGGAAAATGTTTTCCGGAAATGCTGTTCAGCTTCGTCATTAATAAATGAATCGTCTTCGGGAGGCAGAACCTCTTCCAATTCCCAAAAACGTTGTAAGAGAACATCGACATTAAGAATTGAATATAGGACCGATATTGGAGGTTGAGAACATGGCGGCGTAGAATTGAGTAGTTCTCCTATTACTATCCAACCAAAGGAAGTATATTGCGCCATGGGATCGCGGAGAAAGGATTTAAGGTAATGAAACTTTTGTATGGCCGTAAGGTTTTGTTTTTGATAAACCGAACCCATAAAAGAATCCCTGAATGACAGCAAATCCTTATAATCCCCAGAAAATGCTGGAACGGTTAGTTTTGGCAACTGGATGGAGCACTTATCGGATGTAACGTTTAATTTCTCTAAAAGGGTGGTTTGTTGTATCGCCAGCTTTTCAACCACCGATAAATCCTCATTAGATCTCGAAACCGTTTGTTTTTTTACGAATAGCACCCGATAATTTTGCATGGGCGCCAAAAAAACGCGCTTCATAACTCTGGAATTCGTTTTAAAATGTTTCGAGTTCCTCACCCTCAACCTTTTCTATGATTTGATTGTATATTTCGCAATATACCGACCACGCCTGATTTTAACTTTGAAACCGTATCTCAAGCGTTTATACGCCCTAAACTCGAGTATAACTCCCACCTCTGGGCAGGTGCTTCACAAACATCGCTTCACTTGCTTGATAGAATACAAAATAGAGCGTTAAGATTGATAGGAAATAGAACTGCCACTGAATTAATTGCCCCTCTCGAACACAGACGCAATGTTTCATGTCTTTCCTTATTTTATCGTTTCTTTTACAAAAAATGTTCACTCGAAGTAGCCAGTTGCATTCCTCCCCTTAAAAGTTTCGCCCGTAATACTCGTATCGCAAGGAATGCCCATCAGTTTACCCTTGAGCCCAATTTCGGACTTACCGTGAAATAAAGGGATTCTTTTTTAGCCGAACAACACGAATTTGGAATAGTTTACCCGGCGAGATTTTCCCTTGCCATTTTGATCAGCAAACATTCAAAACCAATGTTAATCGACACCTCCTATCTCTCCCCTCCCTATCTTCGGATTGACCGCGCAGTGTGTTACATTAAAAGGGAAACAAGTAGTCCCTTGTGCGTGCCGTAATTATAAAAAAAAAAATGTCTTCAGTAATAGTAATTACAAAATCACGTGCTCGAGTCAACCGGCCATTCACGTTTCCGTATCTTTGTTTTAAGGAGCTCATTATAAGGGATTGCAAACCGCAAGAAATTGTTCTTTGACCAACGACAATCTCAATGAAATGTTCACATGGAAATCTTTTTAATATTAAGTGAAGTAGATATTTGACTGTGTACCTACGGTTTCTGGCATACATACCAATCAGCGGGCACACACGATCACTTTTTTTTTTTTTTTTTAATTATTATAGTGGAATGTCTTATCATACGTTGAATTTTGATTACAGTTCAAAGTAGAATCCGGTTAGAAGGACCAATTAATGGTTGCGAATAATGTTTTGGCTGCAGGTTTGTTGGTTCTTTTTTATAATTTTGAATAAAACACAGATATGTTGTATGCTTGCAGGTCAAAATCAAACTCACTATATTTTAACAAAAGAAACTCTTATTGGCCAATTGAGCAAAAGAAAACAATTGAGTCAAATAAACTAACTGTGATAACATGCGATTTCAGGAACAGATTTAAATAGCAAACAAAGAAAACTGCATGTCCTTAAGATTAACTTTTAAGAGAACAAAATTATAGGGTATAGGTTTCAATGTTTGGCAATTTTACAAATAATTTTATGAAATTAATTTTAAAGGCAAATTTAAAAGAGCTTAATTTTGTGGTTGATTTAAAATGAATGATTGAATTTAAATGTCGATATATATATGTATGAATGAGAAGCCAGGTTACAGGTTCCCAAATAGGTACTTTCAGCTTTTATAACAGATAATAAGAACAAATTTGATTGGTTTAGACGAGTTCCTCCAAGGGAACGAGCTTCATATGCCCAAGTGTATTATATTCTTCTAGAACCTGATTATATTTTGGATGAAACTCTGGATTCCTTTTTAATATATTTTCCATACGTATACATACAAGTGATGAGAAGATACGTCGTGGAATACGTAGTTTTTCAAAAATATGAAGATAAGAAAGATATCCTCGTTTCGATAGGACAGCCATTTAGATGCTAAGTGTGATGGTAAAAAAACTTTGATGTTTAAGTTGAGTTCTTATGACCACAATTCTTGGAACAAGATTTTTAACAAATTCACCGATGGAGCGGATAATAAGGAGCGTCTAGTGGGTGGAGAAACATAACGAGAGTTAGAAATATGAAAGGAGAATTTATCTGAGGTCGGGCTCCAGTGCAAGCCAAGCACCTTTATCATGGTTTTAGAGCGCCCCGCATCAAACCATGAAAACTCAAAATCATCCTTTGGCAACCTAGAAAAAAAACTGCAGCAATTGGAATTCCATTTTCATAGCTCCAGTTGAGCATTAAATAGCAAAGAAACTAGCTCGGACTGCAAACAAAGTAGCTCTTTGATTGAATCTGCACCAGTCATGACGTCGTCGACGTACACTTCTTTAACAAGAACACGAGCAGAATTCGGATACTGCGATTGGCAGTCACTTGCAATCTGCTTTAAACGCGAACAGGTAGAAACGGAGCCGATGCTGTACCGTAGGTCACAGTGCGAAGTCGAAACTGCTCAATTTCCTTTGTGGTATTCTCACGCCAAACGATACGTTGAAAACCGTGTGTTCGTCGTCTACCCAGATTTGGCGGAACATCTTAACAACATCTTAAGTGACTTTCCCATTGAATCCTTAGCTGACCCATCAAATACAACACGTAACTTTTTAGTCGAACTATCTGGCTTTAAGACTGCATGATGCGGAAGACAAAAATGCCTTCCCTGAGTAGTATGAATCTCATCTGGGGGAATACGTGTCATGTGTCCAAGATTAATGTATTCTTGCATGATCTTAGTGTGAGACTCATGCAGAGCCTTGTCCCGTTGAAACCTTCGTTCACTAGAATAAAAACGATTGACAGCGAATTTCAACGTTTCACCGAATACGAGCGACGGATTTTTAAATGGGAGCTGAACAATATATTTACCACCGCTTGATCTGGAAAATGTTTTCCGGAAATGCTGTTCAGCTTCGTCATTAATAAATGAATCGTCTTCGGGAGGCAGAACCTCTTCCAATTCCCAAAAACGTTGTAAGAGAACATCGCGGCGTAGAATTGAGTAGTTCTCCTATTACTATCCAACCAAAGGAAGTATATTGCGCCACGGGATCGCGGAGAAAGGATTTAAGGTAATGAAACTTTTGTATGGCCGTAAGGTTTTGTTTTTGATAAACCGAACCCATAAAAGAATCCCTGAATGACAGCAAATCCTTATAATCCCCAGAAAATGCTGGAACGGTTAGTTTTGGCAACTGGATGGAGCACTTATCGGATGTAACGTTTAATTTCTCTAAAAGGGTGGTTTGTTGTATCGCCAGCTTTTCAACCACCGATAAATCCTCATTAGATCTCGAAACCGTTTGTTTTTTACGAATAGCACCCGATAATTTTGCATGGGCGCCAAAAAAACGCGCTTCATAACTCTGGAATTCGTTTTAAAATGTTTCGAGTTCCTCACCCTCAACCTTTTCTATGATTTGATTGTATATTTCGCAATATACCGACCACGCCTGATTTTAACTTTGAAACCGTATTTCAAGCGTTTATACGCCCTAAACTCGAGTATAACTCCCACCTCTGGGCAGGTGCTTCACAAACATCGCTTCACTTGCTTGATAGAATACAAAATAGAGCGTTAAGATTGATAGGAAATAGAACTGCCACTGAATTAATTGCCCCTCTCGAACACAGACGCAATGTTTCATGTCTTTCCTTATTTTATCGTTTCTTTACAAAAAATGTTCACTCGAAGTAGCCAGTTGCATTCCTCCCCTTAAAAGTTTCGCCCGTAATACTCGTATCGCAAGGAATGCCCATCAGTTTACCCTTGAGCCCAATTTCGGACGTACCGTGAAATAAAGGGATTCTTTTTTAGCCGAACAACACGAATTTGGAATAGTTTACCCGGCGAGATTTTCCCTTGCCATTTTGAACTGCAAACATTCAAAACCAATGTTAATCGACACCTCCTATCTCTCCCCTCCCTATCTTCGGAATGACCGCGCAGTGTGTTACATTTAAAGGGAAACAAGTAGTCTCTTGTGCGTGCCGTAATTATAAAAAATAAAAAATATAAAAAATGTCTTCAGTAATAGTAATTACAAAATCACGTGCTCGAGTCAACCGGCCATTCACGTTTCCGTATCTTTGTTTTAAGGAGCTCATTATAAGGGATTGCAAACCGCAAGAAATTGTTCTTTGACCAACGACAATCTCAATGAAATGTTCACATGGAAATCTTTTTAATATTAAGTGAAGTAGATATTTGACTGTGTACCTACGGTTTCTGGCATACATACCAATCAGCGGGCACACACGATCACTTTTTTTTTTTTTTTAAATATTATAGTGGAATGTCTTATCATACGTTGAATTTCGATTACAGTTCAAAGTAGAATCCGGTTAGAAGGACCAATTAATGGTTGCGAATAATGTTTTGGCTGCAGGTTTGTTGGTTCTTTTTTATAGTTTTGAATAAAACACAGATATGTTGTATGCTTGCAGGTCAAAATCAAACTCACTATATTTTAACAAAAGAAACTCTTATTGGCCAATTGAGCAAAAGAAAACAATTGAGTCAAATAAACTAACTGTGATAACATGCGATTTCAGGAACAGATTTAAATAGCAAACAAAGAAAACTGCATGTCCTTAAGATTAACTTTTAAGAGAACAAAATTATAGGGTATAGGTTTCAATGTTTGGCAATTTTACAAATAATTTTATGAAATTAATTTTAAAGGCAAATTTAAAAGAGCTTAATTTTGTAGTTGATTTAAAATGAATGATTGAATTTAAATGTCTATATATATATGTATGAATGAGAAGCCAGGTTACAGGTTCCCAAATAGGTACTTTCAGCTTTTATAACAGATAATAAGAACAAATTTGATTGGTTTAGACGAGTTCCTCCAAGGGAACGAAATATATTCTTCTAGAACCTGATTATATTTTGGATGAAACTCTGGATTCCTTTTTAATATATTTTCCATACGTATACATACAAGTGATGAGAAGATACGTCGTGGAATACGTATTTTTTCGAAAATATGAAGATAAGAAAGATATCCTCGTTTCGATAGGACAGCCATTTAGATGCTAAGTGTGATGGTAAAAAAACTTTGATGTTTAAGTTGAGTTCTTATGACCACAATTCTTGGAACAAGATTTTTAACAAATTCACCGATGGAGCGGATAATAAGGAGCGTCTAGTGGGTGGAGAAACATAACGAGAGTTAGAAATATGAAAGGAGAATTTATCTGAGGTCGGGCTCCAGTGCAAGCCAAGCACCTTTATCATGGTTTTAGAGCGCCCCGCATCAAACCATGAAAACTCACAATCATCCTTTGGCAACCTAGAAAAAAAACTGCAGCAATTGGAATTCCATTTTCATAGCTCCAGTTGAGCATTAAATAGCAAAGAAACTAGCTCGGACTGCAAACAAAGTAGCTCTTTGATTGAATCTGCACCAGTCATGACGTCGTCGACGTACACTTCTTTAACAAGAACACGAGCAGAATTCGGATACTGCGATTGGCAGTCACTTGCAATCTGCTTTAAACGCGAACAGGTAGAAACGGAGCCGATGCTGTACCGTAGGTCACAGTGCGAAGTCGAAACTGCTCAATTTCCTTTGTGGTATTCTCACGCCAAACGATACGTTGAAAACCGTGTGTTCGTCGTCTACCCAGATTTGGCGGAACATCTTAACAACATCTTAAGTGACTTTCCCATTGAATCCTTAGCTGACCCATCAAATACAACACGTAACTTTTTAGTCGAACTATCTGGCTTCAACACTGCATGATGCGGAAGATAAAAATGCCTTCCCTGAGTAGTATGAATCTGATCTGGGGGAATACGTGTCATGTGTCCAAAATTAATGTATTCTTGCATGATCTTAGTGTAAGACTCATGCAGAGCCTTGTCCCGTTGAAACCTTCGTTCACTAGAATACAAACGATTGACAGCGAATTTCAACGTTTCACCGAATACGAGCGACGGATTTTTAAATGGGAGCTGAACAATATATTTACCACCGCTTGATCTGGAAAATGTTTTCCGGAAATGCTGTTCAGCTTCGTCATTAATAAATGAATCGTCTTCGGGAGGCAGAACCTCTTCCAATTCCCAAAAACGTTGTAAGAGAACATCGACATCAAGAATTGAATATAGGACCGATATTGGAGGTTGAGAACATGGCGGCGTAGAATTGAGTAGTTCTCCTCTTACTATCCAACCAAAGGAAGTATATTGCGCCACGGGATCGCGGAGAAAGGATTTAAGGTAATGAAACTTTTGTATGGCCGTAAGGTTTTGTTTTTGATAAACCGAACCCATAAAAGAATTCCTCAATGACAGCAAATCCTTATAATCCCCAGAAAATGCTGGAACGGTTAGTTTTGGCAACTGGATGGAGCACTTATCGGATGTAACGTTTAATTTCTCTAAAAGGGTGGTTTGTTGTATCGCCAGCTTTTCAACCACCGATAAATCCTCATTAGATCTCGAAACCGTTTGTTTTTTACGAATAGCACCCGATAATTTTGTTTAAAATGTTTCGAGTTCCTCACCCTCAACCTTTTCTATGATTTGATTGTATATTTCGCAATATACCGACCACGCCTGATTTCAACTTTGAAACCGTATTTCAAGCGTTTATACGCCCTAAACTCGAGTATAACTCCCACCTCTGGGCAGGTGCTTCACAAACATCGCTTCACTTGCTTGATAGAATACAAAATAGAGCGTTAAGATTGATAGGAAATAGAATTGCCACTGAATTAAATGCCCCTCTCGAACACAGACGCAATGTTTCATGTCTTTCCTTATTTTATCGTTTCTTTTACAAAAAATGTTCACTCGAAGTAGCCAGTTGCATTCCTCCCCTTAAAAGTTTCGCCCGTAATACTCGTATCGCAAGGAATGCCCATCAGTTTACCCTTGAGCCCAATTTCGGACTTACCGTGAAATAAAGGGATTCTTTTTTAGCCGAACAACACGAATTTGGAATAGTTTACCCGGCGAGATTTTCCCTTGCCATTTTGATCAGCAAACATTCAAAACCAATGTTAATCGACACCTCCTATCTCTCCCCTCCCTATCTTCGGATTGACCGCGCAGTGTGTTACATTAAAAGGGAAACAAGTAGTCCCTTGTGCGTGCCGTAATTATAAAAAAAAAAATGTCTTCAGTAATAGTAATTACAAAATCACGTGCTCGAGTCAACCGGCCATTCACGTTTCCGTATCTTTGTTTTAAGGAGCTCATTATAAGGGATTGCAAACCGCAAGAAATTGTTCTTTGACCAACGACAATCTCAATGAAATGTTCACATGGAAATCTTTTTAATATTAAGTGAAGTAGATATTTGACTGTGTACCTACGGTTTCTGGCATACATACCAATCAGCGGGCACACACGATCACTTTTTTTTTTTTTTTTTTAATTATTATAGTGGAATGTCTTATCATACGTTGAATTTTGATTACAGTTCAAAGTAGAATCCGGTTAGAAGGACCAATTAATGGTTGCGAATAATGTTTTGGCTGCAGGTTTGTTGGTTCTTTTTTATAATTTTGAATAAAACACAGATATGTTGTATGCTTGCAGGTCAAAATCAAACTCACTATATTTTAACAAAAGAAACTCTTATTGGCCAATTGAGCAAAAGAAAACAATTGAGTCAAATAAACTAACTGTGATAACATGCGATTTCAGGAACAGATTTAAATAGCAAACAAAGAAAACTGCATGTCCTTAAGATTAACTTTTAAGAGAACAAAATTATAGGGTATAGGTTTCAATGTTTGGCAATTTTACAAATAATTTTATGAAATTAATTTTAAAGGCAAATTTAAAAGAGCTTAATTTTGTAGTTGATTTAAAATGAATGATTGAATTTAAATGTCTATATATATATGTATGAATGAGAAGCCAGGTTACAGGTTCCCAAATAGGTACTTTCAGCTTTTATAACAGATAATAAGAACAAATTTGATTGGTTTAGACGAGTTCCTCCAAGGGAACGAAATATATTCTTCTAGAACCTGATTATATTTTGGATGAAACTCTGGATTCCTTTTTAATATATTTTCCATACGTATACATACAAGTGATGAGAAGATACGTCGTGGAATACGTATTTTTTCGAAAATATGAAGATAAGAAAGATATCCTCGTTTCGATAGGACAGCCATTTAGATGCTAAGTGTGATGGTAAAAAAACTTTGATGTTTAAGTTGAGTTCTTATGACCACAATTCTTGGAACAAGATTTTTAACAAATTCACCGATGGAGCGGATAATAAGGAGCGTCTAGTGGGTGGAGAAACATAACGAGAGTTAGAAATATGAAAGGAGAATTTATCTGAGGTCGGGCTCCAGTGCAAGCCAAGCACCTTTATCATGGTTTTAGAGCGCCCCGCATCAAACCATGAAAACTCACAATCATCCTTTGGCAACCTAGAAAAAAAACTGCAGCAATTGGAATTCCATTTTCATAGCTCCAGTTGAGCATTAAATAGCAAAGAAACTAGCTCGGACTGCAAACAAAGTAGCTCTTTGATTGAATCTGCACCAGTCATGACGTCGTCGACGTACACTTCTTTAACAAGAACACGAGCAGAATTCGGATACTGCGATTGTCAGTCACTTGCAATCTGCTTTAAACGCGAACAGGTAGAAACGGAGCCGATGCTGTACCGTAGGTCACAGTGCGAAGTCGAAACTGCTCAATTTCCTTTGTGGTATTCTCACGCCAAACGATACGTTGAAAACCGTGTGTTCGTCGTCTACCCAGATTTGGGAACATTTTAACAACATCTTAAGTGACTTTCCCATTGAATCCTTAGCTGACCCATCAAATACAACACGTAACTTTTTAGTCGAACTATCTGGCTTCAACACTGCATGATGCGGAAGATAAAAATGCCTTCCCTGAGTAGTATGAATCTGATCTGGGGGAATACGTGTCATGTGTCCAAAATTAATGTATTCTTGCATGATCTTAGTGTAAGACTCATGCAGAGCCTTGTCCCGTTGAAACCTTCGTTCACTAGAATACAAACGATTGACAGCGAATTTCAACGTTTCACCGAATACGAGCGACGGATTTTTAAATGGGAGCTGAACAATATATTTACCACCGCTTGATCTGGAAAATGTTTTCCGGAAATGCTGTTCAGCTTCGTCATTAATAAATGAATCGTCTTCGGGAGGCAGAACCTCTTCCAATTCCCAAAAACGTTGTAAGAGAACATCGACATCAAGAATTGAATATAGGACCGATATTGGAGGTTGAGAACATGGCGGCGTAGAATTGAGTAGTTCTCCTCTTACTATCCAACCAAAGGAAGTATATTGCGCCACGGGATCGCGGAGAAAGGATTTAAGGTAATGAAACTTTTGTATGGCCGTAAGGTTTTGTTTTTGATAAACCGAACCCATAAAAGAATTCCTCAATGACAGCAAATCCTTATAATCCCCAGAAAATGCTGGAACGGTTAGTTTTGGCAACTGGATGGAGCACTTATCGGATGTAACGTTTAATTTCTCTAAAAGGGTGGTTTGTTGTATCGCCAGCTTTTCAACCACCGATAAATCCTCATTAGATCTCGAAACCGTTTGTTTTTTACGAATAGCACCCGATAATTTTGTTTAAAATGTTTCGAGTTCCTCACCCTCAACCTTTTCTATGATTTGATTGTATATTTCGCAATATACCGACCACGCCTGATTTCAACTTTGAAACCGTATTTCAAGCGTTTATACGCCCTAAACTCGAGTATAACTCCCACCTCTGGGCAGGTGCTTCACAAACATCGCTTCACTTGCTTGATAGAATACAAAATAGAGCGTTAAGATTGATAGGAAATAGAATTGCCACTGAATTAAATGCCCCTCTCGAACACAGACGCAATGTTTCATGTCTTTCCTTATTTTATCGTTTCTTTTACAAAAAATGTTCACTCGAAGTAGCCAGTTGCATTCCTCCCCTTAAAAGTTTCGCCCGTAATACTCGTATCGCTAGGAATGCCCATCAGTTTACCCTTGAGCCCAATTTCGGACGTACCGTGAAATAAAGGGATTCTTTTTTAGCCGAACAACACGAATTTGGAATAGTTTACCCGGCGAGATTTTCCCTTGCCATTTTGATCTGCAAACATTCAAAACCAATGTTAATCGACACCTCCTATCTCTCCCCTCCCTATCTTCGGAATGACCGCGCAGTGTGTTACATTAAAAGGGAAACAAGTAGTCCCTTGTGCGCGCCGTAATTATAAAAAAAAAATGTCTTCAGTAATAGTAATTACAAAATCACGTGCTCGAGTCAACCGGCCATTCACGTTTCCGTATCTTTGTTTTAAGGAGCTCATTATAAGGGATTGCAAACCGCAAGAAATTGTTCTTTGACCAACGACAATCTCAATGAAATGTTCACATGGAAATCTTTTTAATATTAAGTGAAATAGATATTTGACTGTGTACCTACGGTTTCTGGCATACATACCAATCAGCGGGCACACACGATCACTTTTTTTTTTTTTTTTTTTTTAATTATTATAGTGGAATGTCTTATCATACGTTGAATTTTGATTACAGTTCAAAGTAGAATCCGGTTAGAAGGACCAATTAATGGTTGCGAATAATGTTTTGGCTGCAGGTTTGTTGGTTCTTTTTTATAATTTTGAATAAAACACAGATATGTTGTATGCTTGCAGGTCAAAATCAAACTCACTATATTTTAACAAAAGAAACTCTTATTGGCCTATTGAGGAAAAGAAAACAATTGAGTCAAATAAACTAACTGTGATAACATGCGATTTCAGGAACAGATTTAAATAGCAAACAAAGAAAACTGCATGTCCATAAGATTAACTTTTAAGAGAACAAAATTATAGGGTATAGGTTTCAATGTTTGGCAATTTTACAAATAATTTTATGAAATTAATTTTAAAGGCAAATTTAAAAGAGCTTAATTTTGTGGTTGATTTAAAATGAATGATTGAATTTAAATGTCTATATATATATGTATGAATGAGAAGCCAGGTTACAGGTTCCTAAATAGGTACTTTCAGCTTTTATAACAGATAATAAGAACAAATTTGATTGGTTTAGACGAGTTCCTCCAAGGGAACGAGCTTCATATGCCCAAGTGTATTATATTCTTCTAGAACCTGATTATATTTTGGATGAAACTCTGGATTCCTTTTTAATATATTTTCCATACGTATACATACAAGTGATGAGAAGATACGTCGTGGAATACGTAGTTTTTCGAAAATATGAAGATAAGAAAGATATCCTCGTTTCGATAGGACAGCCATTTAGATGCTAAGTGTGATGGTAAAAAAACTTTGATGTTTAAGTTGAGTTCTTATGACCACAATTCTTGGAACAAGATTTTTAACAAATTCACCGATGGAGCGGATAATAAGGAGCGTCTAGTGGGTGGAGAAACATAACGAGAGTTAGAAATATGAAAGGAGAATTTATCTGAGGTCGGGCTCCAGTGCAAGCCAAGCACCTTTATCATGGTTTTAGAGCGCCCCGCATCAAACCATGAAAACTCATAATCATCCTTTGGCAACCTAGAAAAAAAACTGCAGCAGTTGGAATTCCATTTTCATAGCTCCAGTTGAGCATTAAATAGCAAAGAAACTAGCTCGGACTGCAAACAAAGTAGCTCTTTGATTGAATCTGCACCAGTCATGACGTCGTCGACGTACACTTCTTTAACAAGAACACGAGCAGAATTCGGATACTGCGATTGGCAGTCACTTGCAATTTGCTTTAAACGCGAACAGGTAAAAACGGAGCCGATGCTGTACCGTAGGTCACAGTGCGAAGTCGAAACTGCTCAATTTCCTTTGTGGTATTCTCACGCCAAACGATACGTTGAAAACCGTGTGTTCGTCGTCTACCCAGATTTGGCGGAACATCTTAACAACATCTTAAGTGACTTTCCCATTGAATCCTTAGCTGACCCATCAAATACAACACGTAACTTTTTAGTCGAACTATCTGGCTTCAACACTGCATGATGCGGAAGATAAAAATGCCTTCCCTGAGTAGTATGAATCTGATCTGGGGGAATACGTGTCATGTGTCCAAAATTAATGTATTCTTGCATGATCTTAGTGTAAGACTCATGCAGAGCCTTGTCCCGTTGAAACCTTCGTTCACTAGAATACAAACGATTGACAGCGAATTTCAACGTTTCACCGAATACGAGCGACGGATTTTTAAATGGGAGCTGAACAATATATTTACCACCGCTTGATCTGGAAAATGTTTTCCGGAAATGCTGTTCAGCTTCGTCATTAATAAATGAATCGTCTTCGGGAGGCAGAACCTCTTCCAATTCCCAAAAACGTTGTAAGAGAACATCGACATCAAGAATTGAATATAGGACCGATATTGGAGGTTGAGAACATGGCGGCGTAGAATTGAGTAGTTCTCCTCTTACTATCCAACCAAAGGAAGTATATTGCGCCACGGGATCGCGGAGAAAGGATTTAAGGTAATGAAACTTTTGTATGGCCGTAAGGTTTTGTTTTTGATAAACCGAACCCATAAAAGAATTCCTCAATGACAGCAAATCCTTATAATCCCCAGAAAATGCTGGAACGGTTAGTTTTGGCAACTGGATGGAGCACTTATCGGATGTAACGTTTAATTTCTCTAAAAAGGTGGTTTGTTGTATCGCCAGCTTTTCAACCACCGATAAATCCTCATTAGATCTCGAAACCGTTTGTTTTTTACGAACAGCACCCGATAATTTTGCATGGGTGCCAAAAAAACGCGCTTCATAACTCTGGAATTCGTTTTAAAATGTTTCGAGTTCCTCACCCTCAACCTTTTCTATGATTTGATTGTATATTTCGCAATATACCGACCACGCCTGATTTCAACTTTGAAACCGTATTTCAAGCGTTTATACGCCCTAAACTCGAGTATAACTCCCACCTCTGGGCAGGTGCTTCACAAACATCGCTTCACTTGCTTGATAGAATACAAAATAGAGCGTTAAGATTGATAGGAAATAGAACTGCCACTGAATCAATTGCCCCTCTCGAACACAGACGCAATGTTTCATGTCTTTCCTTAATTTATCGTTTCTTTTACAAAAAATGTTCACTCGAAGTAGCCAGTTGCATTCCTCCCCTTAAAAGTTCTGCCCGTAATACTCGTCTCGCAAGGAATGCCCATCAGTTTACCCTTGAGCCCAATTTCGGACGTACCGTGAAATATAGGGATTCTTTTTTTAGCCGAACAACACGAATTTTGAATAAATTACCCGGCGAGATTTTCCCTTGCCATTTTGATCTGCAAACATTCAAAACCAATGTTAATCGACACCTCCTATCTCTCCCCTCCCTATCTTCGGAATGACCGCGCAGTGTGTTACATTAAAAGGGAAACAAGTAGTCCCTTGTGCGCGCCGTAATTATAAAAAAAAAATGTCTTCAGTAATAGTAATTACAAAATCACGTGCTCGAGTCAACCGGCCATTCACGTTTCCGTATCTTTGTTTTAAGGAGCTCATTATAAGGGATTGCAAACCGCAAGAAATTGTTCTTTGACCAACGACAATCTCAATGAAATGTTCACATGGAAATCTTTTTAATATTAAGTGAAATAGATATTTGACTGTGTACCTACGGTTTCTGGCATACATACCAATCAGCGGGTACACACGATCACTTTTTTTTTTTTTTTATTTAATTATTATAGGGGACTGTCTTATCATACGTTGAATTTTGATTACAGTTCAAAGTAGAATCCGGTTAGAAGGACCAAATAATGGTTGCGAATAATGTTTTGGCTGCAGGTTTGTTGGTTCTTTTTAATAATTTTGAATAAAACACAGATATGTTGTATGCTTGCAGGTCAAAATCAAACTCACTATATTTTAACAAAAGAAACTCTTATTGGCAAATTGAGCAAAAGAAAACAATTGAGTCAAATAAACTAACTGTGGTAACATGCGATTTCAGGAACAGATTTAAATAGCAAACAAAGAAAACTGCATGTCCATAAGATTAACTTTTAAGAGAACAAAATTATAGGGTATAGGTTTCAATGTTTGGCAATTTTAAAAATAATTTTATGAAATTAATTTTAAAGGCAAATTTAAAAGAGCTTAATTTTGTGGTTGATTTAAAATGAATGATTGAATTTAAATGTCTATATATATATGTATGAATGAGAAGCCAGGTTACAGGTTCCCAAATAGGTACTTTCAGCTTTTATAACAGATAATAAGAACAAATTTGATTGGTTTAGACGAGTTCCTCCAAGGGAACGAAATATATTCTTCTAGAACCTGATTATATTTTGGATGAAACTCTGGATTCCTTTTTAATATATTTTCCATACGTATACATACAAGTGATGAGAAGATACGTCGTGGAATACGTAGTTTTTCGAAAATATGAAGATAAGAAAGATATCCTCGTTTCGATAGGACAGCCATTTAGATGCTAAGTGTGATGGTAAAAAAACTTTGATGTTTAAGTTGAGTTCTTATGACCACAATTCTTGGAACAAGATTTTTAACAAATTCACCGATGGAGCGGATAATAAGGAGCGTCTAGTGGGTGGAGAAACATAACGAGAGTTAGAAATATGAAAGGAGAATTTATCTGAGGTCGGGCTCCAGTGCAAGCCAAGCACCTTTATCATGGTTTTAGAGCGCCCCGCATCAAACCATGAAAACTCACAATCATCCTTTGGCAACCTAGAAAAAAAACTGCAGCAGTTGGAATTCCATTTTCATAGCTCCAGTTGAGCATTAAATAGCAAAGAAACTAGCTCGGACTGCAAACAAAGTAGCTCTTTGATTGAATCTGCACCAGTCATGACGTCGTCGACGTACACTTCTTTAACAAGAACACGAGCAGAATTCGGATACTGTGATTGGCAGTCACTTGCAATCTGCTTTAAACGCGAACAGGTAGAAACGGAGCCGATGCTGTACCGTAGGTCACAGTGCGAAGTCAAAACTGCTCAATTTCCTTTGTGGTATTCTCACGCCAAACGATACGTTGAAAACCGTGTGTTCGTCGTCTACCCAGATTTGGCGGAACATCTTAACAACATCTTAAGTGACTTTCCCATTGAATCCTTAGCTGACCCATCAAATACAACACGTAACTTTTTAGTCGAACTATCTGGCTTCAACACTGCATGATGCGGAAGATAAAAATGCCTTCCCTGAGTAGTATGAATCTCATCTGGGGGAATACGTGTCATGTGTCCAAGATTAATGTATTCTTGCATGATCTTAGTGTAAGACTCATGCAGAGCCTTGTCCCGTTGAAACCTTCGTTCACTAGAATACAAACGATTGACAGCGAATTTCAACGTTTCACCGAATACGAGCGACGGATTTTTAAATGGGAGCTGAACAATATATTTACCACCGCTTGATCTGGAAAATGTTTTCCGGAAATGCTGTTCAGCTTCGTCATTAATAAATGAATCGTCTTCGGGAGGCAGAACCTCTTCCAATTCCCAAAAACGTTGTAAGAGAACATTGACATCAAGAATTGAATATAGGACCGATATTGGAGGTTGAGAATATGGCGGCGTAGAATTGAGTAGTTCTCCTCTTACTATCCAACCAAAGGAAGTATATTGCACCACGGGATCGCGGAGAAGGGATTTAAGGTAATGAAACTTTTGTACGGCCGTAAGGTTTTGTTTTTGATAAACCGAACCCATAAAAAAATTCCTCAATGACAGCAAATCCTTATAATCCCCAGAAAATGCTGGAACGGTTAGTTTTGGCAACTGGATGGAGCACTTATCGGATGTAACGTTTAATTTCTCTAAAAGGGTGGTTTGTTGTATCGCCAGCTTTTCAACCACCGATAAATCCTCATTAGATCTCGAAACCGTTTGTTTTTTACGAATAGCACCCGATAATTTTGCATGGGCGCCAAAAAAAACGCGCTTCATAACTCTGGAATTCGTTTTAAAATGTTTCGAGTTCCTCACCCTCAACCTTTTCTATGATTTGATTGTATAATTCGCAATATACCGACCACGCCTGATTTCAACTTTGAAACCGTATTTCAAGCGTTTATACGCCCTAAACTCGAGTATAACTCCCACCTCTGGGCAGGTGCTTCACAAACATCGCTTCACTTGCTTGATAGAATACAAAATAGAGCGTTAAGATTGATAGGAAATAGAACTGCCACTGAATCAATTGCCCCTCTCGAACACAGACGCAATGTTTCATGTCTTTCCTTATTTTATCGTTTCTTTTACAAAATATGTTCACTCGAAGTAGCCAGTTGCATTCCTCCCCTTAAAAGTTTTGCCCGTAATACTCGTCTCGCAAGGAATGCCCATCAGTTTACCCTTGAGCCCAATTTCGGACGTACCGTGCAATATAGGGATTCTTTTTTTAGCCGAACAACACGAATTTTGAATAAATTACCCGGCGAGATTTTCCCTTGCCATTTTGATCTGCAAACATTCAAAACCAATGTTAATCGACACCTTCTATCTCTCCCCTCCCTATCTTCGGAATGACCGCGCAGTGTGTTACATTAAAAGGGAAACAAGTAGTCCCTTGTGCGCGCCGTAATTATAAAAAAAAAAATGTCTTCAGTAATAGTAATTACAAAATCACGTGCTCGAGTCAACCGGCCATTCACGTTTCCGTATCTTTGTTTTAAGGAGCTCATTATAAGGGATTGCAAACCGCAAGAAATTGTTCTTTGACCAACGACAATCTCAATGAAATGTTCACATGGAAATCTTTTTAATATTAAGTGAAATAGATATTTGACTGTGTACCTACGGTTTCTGGCATACATACCAATCAGCGGGTACACAGGATCACTTTTTTTTTTTTTTTTTTTAATTATTATAGTGGACTGTCTTATCATACGTTGAATTTTGATTACAGTTCAAAGTAGAATCCGGTTAGAAGGACCAATTAATGGTTGCGAATAATGTTTTGGCTGCAGGTTTGTTGGTTCTTTTTAATAATTTTGAATAAAACACAGATATGTTGTATGCTTGCAGGTCAAAATCAAACTCACTATATTTTAACAAAAGAAACTCTTATTGGCCAATTGAGCCAAAGAAAACAATTGAGTCAAATAAACTAACTGTGATAACATGCGATTTCAGGAACAGATTTAAATAGCAAACAAAGAAAACTGCATGTCCATAAGATTAACTTTTAAGAGAACAAAATTATAGGGTATAGGTTTCAATGTTTGGCAATTTTACAAATAATTTTATGAAATTAATTTTAAAGGCAAATTTAAAAGAGCTTAATTTTGTGGTTGATTTAAAATGAATGATTGAATTTAAATGTCTATATATATATGTATGAATGAGAAGCCAGGTTACAGGTTCCCAAATAGGTACTTTCAGCTTTTGTAACAGATAATAAGAACAAATTTGATTGGTTTAGACGAGTTCCTCCAAGGGAACGAGCTTCATATGCCCAAGTGTATTATATTCTTCTAGAACCTGATTATATTTTGGATGAAACTCTGGATTCCTTTTAAATATATTTTCCATACGTATTTATTGTTTTTGAGCAGTGTTTTTCAAACTTTTTGAGTACGCGACCCCTTTGTTAGTAAAAAACTTTCTGGCGACCTCCACATTCATAATAATACTTTATCAATTATTAAAAAAAGTGACATATCCTGAACCTCTTTCATATCCAGAGATTTCGCTTTTCCGCAAAATAGTTTTCCCGTGCTACCAAAAATGAAAAAAAGCAGCAGGCCTTGCATTAATTTTCATTTTTTTAATTCCTATGTGCGCATCAGAATTGTCGTTTAAATTTTTTCAAGTGAGAATCATTATTGATCATACAATTAAGTGTTGTGTACAACCTGTCGGGAAATATCTGATTACAAAATGGATAAGTTTCTCAAAAGACCGTCGTAGTCTTGCACATCCGGTATAAGTGGAAGCAGCGAAAGCAATATAAAGCCGAAAAAAAATAGACTTTATTACGACAACTACTTCAAATATGGTTTTAAGGTTTTGAATAATAAGCCTCAATGTGTAATTTGTAGCGAAGTATTATCTCCTGAAAGTATGAAACCATCAAAGCTAATGCTTCATCTTTCAACAAAACATCTCAAAGAAGCTGATAAGCGTTGGAATTTTTTAAAAGAAAACTGAAATCCCTTAACCAGCAACAAAGTTCTGTGATTCAGGTAATGAAAAATAAGTTTCATTTATCTTTTTCTACCCTCTATTATTTTTCGATCAAAACTAATATTAATGTTTTAATTTCTTGATACCGATCTACATATATATGTATGTGCTAACAAATAACCGACCAAACTTCGAAAAAAATATAAGTTTGTTTCATATTTGATCTGCTTTAATACATTTATTGTTTTTTTTCGTAATTGTTTGTCTGATATGGATTATCATACGTATATGTATCTTCTTAATTTATTTCTATTTTAATATTTATTTAGTTATCGAGTGCCAATGAGAAAGCATTATTAGCTAGCTATCAATTAGCATACCGAGTCGCCAAACCTGGAAAACCGCATACAATTGCTGAGAATCTTATTTTTCCGGCGGCCCTGGATATGGTTGAAATTATGTTGGGTAAACAGGAGGCAGATAAACTTAAAAGCATACCACTTTCTGATACTACAATTGAGCGGAGGATAAGTGACATGGCCGTTAACATTCGAGAACAGTTGATCGAAAAATCAAAGAAGAGTCCACATTTTGCATTGCAACTGGATGAATATACTGATGTTTCAAATTGTGCGCAATTTGTGGTATTTGTTCGTTTTGAAGCAGAAGAAAATATTGAAGAAGACATTTTATTTTGCAAAGCTCTTCATGCAAATACTACTGGCCAGTGTTTTTTATAATTTACACGCGCGAAAGGGGTTAGTGTGTACCCTTTAAAACACCGCACGAGCATTAGGGAAATGAGGAGGAATAAAAGAGGAGATACCGATGAACATTAGTTTTAAAGTTCTGCATATCAAAATGGGAGGAAAAAACAGAGCCTGAATCTAGAATCTCTATACTTAACAGTACGTACTGGTGGGCATTCCTAGCAGTTCGAGTATTACGGTTGAATCGTTTCAGGGGCGGAATACAGCTGGCTATTTTGCTAGAGCATTCTTGTAAAAATAACGATAAAATAACGAAAGGCACGAAACATTAAGGCGGTGCTCAAGAGATGTAAATGTTTCTGTTATTGTTCGCCTATCATTTTCAAAGCTCTTTTTTGAATTCTATCTAGAAAACTCAAGTGGGTTATAGGAGCACCTGCCCAAATATGGGAATTATATTCGAGTTTCGGTCGAATAAATGCTTTATATACTGTAGCCAGATCAGACGGGGTGAAGAACTTCTTGCATCTTCGAAGGAAACCTAAACACCTCGCACCATTCTTTGCGATCTGAAATGTGTGGTCATTCCACAGTAGGTGGTCTGTAATGCACATACAGAGAACTGAGAGGTGTTCTGTTTCTTCAATGCAAGTGCCGCTCTTGGATAGTGGCATTGGAGGTATGTTTTGCTTTAACGACAAAAGACAACATTGAGTTTTAGAAGCATTAAATTCTACGTGATTTCTTATTCCCCATTGTACAATGCTGTCAAGATCAGAATTTAATGAACTTATCATACGCTGCCGTTGCAGTTCAAAATCCGAAGAACATGGATGTGAATCTGGAAACGAATATGAAAAGCTGAGAGTACTGTCGTCAGCAAAACAATTGATTGGATTAGTTGTTTCAGATAATAAGTCATTGATAAATATAAGGAAAAGAGTCGGAGACAAAACAGAGCCCTGGGGCACACCAGCATTTATTTTGTGAATATCAGATTTGAAACCGTTCAATACAACTTGAATTGAGCGGTTCGAAAGGTAGTTATTAATCCAACGAAGAAGAGATTCATCGAGCCCAAATGCACGCATTTTCGATAAAAGGGCTTGATGCCAAACTCTATCAAATGCCTGAGACATATCAAGTGCAATAATTTTGCTTTCCCCAAAACGATGGAGAGATTGGTTCCACTTTTTGGTGAGATATACCATCAAATCACCAGTGGACCTGTTGCTACGAAAGCCGTACTGCCGGTCATTAAGAAGCTTTCGTTCTTTGAGATATTTCTTAAGCTGAAAATTAATCAGCGTTTCCATGACCTTAGAAAGAAGGGATGTTATTGCAATTAGTCGGTAGTTTGAGGGTGCAGAAGATTCGCCTTTTTTGGGGATAGGCTGGACAAATGCTGTTTTCCATGCACTCGGAAAGAGTCCAGAGGAATAGGACCGATGGAAAAGCTTACGCAAAGGTTTTGCCAGCGTTGAAGAACACCTCTTCAGAACAAAGCGGGGATACGGTCCGGGCCAGCGGATTTATTTATGTTGAGATCTTTCAATACTCTTGCGACTGAACGAGTGCGAAAGAAGATTGGTCCCATAAGATCATTTACGCTCTCGAGTACAGGAGGAGTTCTGACACCTACGGCCAGTGTTGAGTTTGACGCGAATTGGGCAGCAAGCAGATCTGCTTATTCTTGAGAACTGACAGCAGGAGTATCGTTGAAAACGAGCGTAGGAACTGATGATGACGAAGAATTCTTTACTTTTTCTTACAAATGACCAAACATTTTTACTGCCTTTGGGACATTGCAGTATTTTTTGCCGAATTTTTTGCTCATGTAGAAATTTGGTTTTTCAAATATGAACATTGCAGGCCTTTCTAGCTTGCTGAAACTTTTTCCGGTTTTCCTCAGTGATGTTGGCTTTGTAACAACGGAAACTTACATTTCTTAACCTGATAGCTTCTCTACAGCTCGAATCAAACCATGAGTTTTCCTTAGGTTTGATACTCTTCGACCTGTTTGGGATAAAATTTCTCATTCCTAAAAGAATTAAATTTGTAACCATGTCTGCGCTGGAATCAATGTCACTATCGAGGAAGCATAGTGACCAGTTAAAGGTCCTGAAATAGTTATTGAGGCCGTCCCAGTTGGCTTTCTCGTATTGCCAAACGGTTCTCCTTGGGTTTTTTTCTTTAACTGAATTGAGTTGGCACGAGAAATTTGCCGAGATGATACAATGGTCAGATATGCCTAGAGGCGATAATACACGAATTGTGCATTTATCAGGATCGGAGGTAAGGTCTAGAGTGTTGGGGGTTTGACCTGCAATGTCAGGAATTAGGTATGGCTCATTAACGAGCTGAGTAAGATGGTTTAACTCAGCGAAAAATTTCAACATACCTTCCTTCGGGTGTTGTCTGGCCAGAAAAGTGAAGCCAACTGGAATTGTGTACATTGAAATCGCCCGTAATAACGATTTCAGTGCGAGGTTAACGGGAAACAATTCCTTGAATGGAGTCAGACAAAGCATCAAATTCGTTAGAAGTTGAAACTCTGTCTAAATTTGCGCTTCTATAAAGAAAACATATTTATTTATAAATAGAACATATTTTAACCTCATGAAATTGAATTCCGTGTTTACACACAGACCGAATTGTGGTGGAAGTTGATATACAACATCATTCCTTATGTAAACGGCGAGGCCATGTTTGGCAAAGAATAAAGGCACAAGTGAATACCCATGCAAGGAAAATTCCGAATGATCAGTATTTTCCCCAACTTGTGTTTCACTAAGTGCCCATACAGCTGGTCTGTTTATCACAGAGTGGACATAGGCAGCATAGAAATTTTTCCTAAGTCCACGAATGTTTGCATAGTCGACTATGAAATCACCTACCATTCTAAAACACAGAACTAAAAAAACTAAGACGGACAATTACCTATAATCAATACTCCACTTTAACAACACACAAATTATTAACAGTGTTATACCTTGACAATAAAATGTTTTTGATCCGCCCCTGGTCATAATGGGAGCACTAATTAATGCATCCGATAACGATTAGACTTGTTCATTCGGATTTACCGCAATTTTCAAGTAAAATCGTCTGTGAGTTAGATAAGGAAAAGGAAAGTTGCAAGGAATTACTGGGAGTATTTTTTCGTTGCTGGGTATTCTGTCGCGACTACGAGATTGATTGGACAAAATGTTTTGCAATTTATAGCGACGGTGCTAAAGCTTTGACAGACAACAAAAGCGGACTCATTATGCCAAACGTTTCATGGACACACTGCTTTCTTCATCGATAAGTTCTAGCAGCGAAGGTTTTACCTTCTGATTTCAATGAAGTGCTTAAAGATGTAATCAAAGTCGTGAACTCTGTTTAGGATCATTTGTGATGAAAAGGGTTTGCTCCATCAAAATCTCCTTTATCACACAGAGGTCAGATGGTTGTCAAAAGGAAAGGTATTAACAAGAGTTCTGAAATTAAAAGCTGAATTATTGATGTTCTTACAAGATTCAAAATTTGGATATTCTAATAATTTTTCTGACCCCACTTGGCTTTTAAAACTATCATTTTTTGCTGATATTTTTGACTACTTAAACATCTTGAATAAAAGCCTCCAAGTAAGAGAAGAAAATATTATAACTGCAAAAGAAAAGATCAGAGGATTCCTAGCGAAACTTCGTTTTTGGTCAGAGTCTTTGCAAACAAAAATATATGATTCTTTTCCCTGCGTTCAGAAGATTTTCGAGGAAATTTCATCTGATGAATGGATAAGAGAGACAGTAGACTCTTACATTATTCTCATGATACAAAGTTTGCATAATTTGGAGAATAAACTATTGAGTTACTTTCCAGAACTGGATTCTGAAGGTGGAAATGGATAGAGATGGATACTAAATCCTTTTTTGAATATGTCAGTCCAACTTGCCGATCTACCATCGGTAAAGATGAAAGAAAATCTTATGGATTTAGCTGCAGATGGTATGCTGAGAATTGAATTCACTTCAAAAACTCTTGATAATTTCTGGGTAAAGAGAAGAGGAGAATATCCAGAACTGGCAAAAGAGGCTTTAAGATTGTTAGTGCTATTCGCCACTTCATACCTATGTGAACTCACATTCTCATCAATGATAAATATAAAAGGTAAGAAGAGAAATAGGCTTCAATTGTAAAATGATTTAATTGTTAACGTCTCAAAGATACAACCAAGACTTTAACATTTATTAAAAAATAAACAGGCACACCCGTCTCACTAAAAAATGTGTTTTAATTTTTTTTTTTGGCACAGGACTTACAGCCTTTGTTTTTTAATCTTACCGGCTTGCAACCGCGACCCCCCGATTAATTTTTGCCCACAGTTTGAAAAACACTGTTTTAGAGCAATGTCTCTTGAGTGTCTTAGAGTCGAAGTTGGGTCTTTAAATTTATGGCTAACTATTTATCGACCTTCTGAGCTTCTGATCGTTTTTTCAGAATACAATCGCTCGCATATCTTATCATCATACGAAATAAGTCGTTTCTCAGGGACCTCTTTAACTTCCCAAAACCTTACGATCTGTTTATCGATTAAGTTTTCAGAAAGATAAAATACGGTTGCTGTGTTATATTTGAAACTTCTTTCAAAAGTGGACCTGAAAGTATCCAGCCAAATATTGTATTTTGGGCAACTATAGATCCAAAAATATCACGTTTTATACCTTCCTTTATTATGGAAGGATATAAATCGGAGCCTATGACAATATCTTTTTTAGAACTTTCATTGAATATGGATCAGTGAGATTTATATGAAACAAGAGGGTAAATCCCCGGTTAATTTTTTTTTAAATAATTGCGTTTGCACACACGAACAATGATAATTGCTTCTATACATTTTAAGTTCATGAGACAAACAGTTTTGACTAAATTTCAAAGCGTTTACCTTTGTAATTCTTTCAAATACATTCAATTCTAAACACTTAAGACAGAGTCAAATTGGGTGAGAACCTTGGCACAATTTGCAATTGAAATTATAAACATTTGTATAAAAAGCTTTGTGCCTTTGTTTTTTATTTGACTGGAAAAATTGTGTTTTGGTTGTTTGGCCCTTGGAATTGGATGAAAACTTAACATCAGACACGGTTTCAAGTACCCTGTATATATTGGTCACGAAAAGATCCATTTCTGCCCATTTAGGAATATCACAGGGTTTTTCAATCGGCTCCCATAAAAAAGTGTAGTATCCGGGAGCCGGTGTGAGCATAGATTCACAAGAACTGCGTCCCAAGAGTCAATGGAGACATTATGAATCTTCAAAATAGACAAGCAATCGTTTATATTTCGGTGTAGTTCTCGTATGTCCTAGCCAGATTCAGCTGATATATTAGGTAAACTTTAAAGATTCCTTATTTGATTATTTACTAAAATTCTAACATTTTCGTACTGATCCGCAAGTGAAGCCCAAGCAAGCTCAAAATTTTCATCTGTAAGTGAAAACTTCGAAATTATTCTATAAGCCTCTCCCTTTGTTTTTAACCGCAGATGAAATAGTTTTTGAACCACGCAAAGTTTTGGATGGTTGATATACACCGCGGTAAATATATCACGAAACGATGGCCACGTGATAAAATCACAGTAGAAAATTTCCGCGTCACAAGGAGGAACTTTAATAGAATTACTATTGTCCTTTGGACTTGAAATTCCACCTTTCATCGCTATCATCTAGTTTCAATTTATTACTTGCATCAATTATCTCATTTAAACAACTTATGTATATAGGTGATCAGTGAGGAGCTATATTTGCATTTTATTGGTTCTCAATCTTTCAAGGTTTCGTCAGCTAATCACCTACCATAGGTAGTTTCAATTGTTACCCACATTTCCGTTAAGTCGGTTTTAGCACTATTTAAGTATGTAACTGATTTATCGAAAATATGAACTTCCTGAAAAGAACAATTAAATTTGATCAATTAATCGACAACGGCAATAAAATTGCCATGCTTTTGTAAATATCAAACCTCACATACTCAGGCGCAGATAAGAATAATTTTTTTCCACAAAATAAAACACAAAACTACTACTGCTACTAAACTTCGTGGAAACTAATGAAAAAATACTTTCACTCTTAGCCTTTGACTAAAAACTTAATTGACATATGTAGTTAAAACTTTTGAGATAAAATTGACTAAATCAGTATTAAATTATGTGTAGGTATAGTTTAAATTTGTATTTTTTTTTACAATAATGCACTGATTTTAATAAAACACGTAAGTTTAAATAATGACTTTCCTATTTTTTGTTAAAGAGATTTTATTCATTTTAAGCTGGATCTTCTTGAGTTAAGTTTTTTTTCTGTAATTTATACTAAAGCTGCCTTCGAAAAGCCACTGAAGAACCACTTCTGATGTTAAGATGACAACGACTGATGTACACGTTTTCTGTGATGATATGAAAGCAGAGATGATGGTTACGGATTTGATGGTGATGTATGGCTGAATGAAAAGTTGCAAGAAGTTTGGAAGATTTTAATTCGGATGTTTTTTTTTTTTATATAATTAACGCGCGCACAAAAGACTACTTGTTTCCTTTTTAATGTAACAAACTGCTCGGTCATTGGGAAGATAGGGAGGGGAGAGATAGGAGGTGTCGATTAACATTGGTTTTGAATGTTTGCAGATCAATATGGCAAGGGAAAATCTCGCCGGGTAAACTATTCCAAATTCGTGTTGTTCGGCTAAAAAAGAATCCCTATTTTTCACGGTACGTCCGAAATTGGGTTCAAGGGTGAACTGATGAGCATTTCTTGCGGGACGAGTATGTAGTTTTGTCGATGATCTTGTAGGCGATCGGTTCCTGGGACAAAGTAATGAAAGCTTTGATCGCATAAGTCACTGATTGCCTAAGGATTTTTTTTCTCTTTGCACGTTTTGGGTTAAGTGCTAAGAACTTTGATGACTTCTTATTAAAAAAATGATTTTCTGTGTTCCTGATGTACGTAAAATGTGCTATTTTTCCCCTTGACCAGTTTGTTGATAGATTTGGAGTGATAATTTTCTTTTCGAGGTTTTATAAAGAGATGATTTTCTTGGCTTTGATAGATATAAGTGGTGATTTTTGTTATTCGGTATAGCAAAGGTTGCTATAAGGATTCTGGGTATTTTAATTAGTTCATGCAGTATCCGTCTGGATATTGAGGAAATATATTATTTTGACGGTTAGAATTTTTATAAGTGTTTAATAATTAAAATGCTTTTTGCATGGAATTAATATTTCTGCTTAATACAAAACTTCTTTGATTTGTGTTCAGCTCTGAACAAAATATTCCAAAAAACATTGCATTGACATTGTGGGGTGAAAATTCAAACGATTTGACTGGCTCGATATTATATTTAATATAGATTTTTATCCATTAGTTCACATAATCTTAAATAATAATTTTCTAAATTTGTATTTTTTACACTTACTGCCTGTTGGTATATAGTTATAAAACTTTCTCTCACTCCAAAATTTCTTATTAAGGTGTCCTTCATTGCTGTCCATGTTTTATACGGTCCTAACATCCTTATCGTTTGCTGAGCTCTTCCTTGTATTAGTCCTCTGACTATGTTCTGCGTTGCAAAAGCACTTGCGGCTAGTGTTAGGTTTTGAATGTTAATGTCCACATCGCAAATAAATGATGCTACGTCTCTGGGTGCCAAACAACCCATTAAAAGTTGCCTTCTTTAGAACCTTTCCAAACACAAATTAGTTGCCTTCTTTATGCTGCAAGTGCACGAATTGTTGTTATGAAGGCTGCAGCTGATAAAAATTGTTTCTCTTGCCTAAACGGAGGAGAAATATCCCCCTTCCAATAGCAAATAATATTAATTAATTCTCTCTTCAAGAATATATTATAATTGTGACGCCAAGATTATAGTATTCCCCCCATATTTTTGTTACTTATCAAACTCCTTGGTATTTTTTTTTTGCAGGCATGCTGTATGTCAGACTACGACATATCGTTCTTGGAACATGAGGCACTTCTCATTGTTATTGCTTCAACATTTGGTAACGGTGATCCACCAGAAAATGGTGAGGTAAATATGTATGAATACAAATCCATGTTTTTGTTTTTAAAACAATTTATGCAGGATTTTGCGCAAGAATTATATAAACTTCATATAAGAGAATTATCTTTAAACAAGGGATATAAACAGAGGTAAATATAAATCCATATACAGGAACAAATTTAATAGGTAATTTGTTTCCTTAAATTATGATTTGTTGGCATGCATTGAAAATACAAAACATATTATTGTAAGGTCTTTGAATTCTGAAAATCAATGATTTTAGATTTAAATGTGTTCGGCAAAATGGAATTTAGAAGGTTGTTAAATTAATATTTATATAATTAAGTAAGCCCATTGCATCAATTTTACCACAAATTAGTTTATGCAGAAACAATTCGTCTAGCAGGCCTCTGCGTTGAAACAAGGATGACATGTGAAATAAATGTGAAATAAAAGGTTTGTTCCACATAAACTTGGACTAAAATGGACAGCTTTAAAAATTTAAATAGTAACGACCAAAGACTCTCACCGAAAAATAAAACTACACAAATAATCGGGAACGCGTTGAATAAAAAATTAACCACTTTTTTAACGTCAAGGTCACATGATTCAAGTTCTCAAATACGGACGAAAAATGCAGCAACTCTTGCGTTTGTGATTTTTTGTGAAAAAGTCGTAGTAACTACCTTCTATTTAAACTTCACAGCGAAATCGAAGTTGATACATTTTAGTTCCAATAGAAAACAAATTATCAACTTCTATTTACTTTTCTTGTTTACAGCTGGAATGCGGATCATCCTCACCGCCATGTCGCAGCGGCCAGTGAGCTTCTTTTGCAAAACACAAATGCGTGCATTAAGCTGCGGTTTCGGTAGAAGTGAATTTTACTCGCACGAATTAAGCGAAAGTAGGCGAATACATACGCGCGAATAGAGTGGTTCCAGTGCAAGCTTGTTTTATTCGCGCGAATTAAAACATTTGTTTTGTACTTTTAAAATTAAAAGAATATTTTTTGGAACTATGTCTTTTATTTTCTAATATTTTTACATTAATCTAAAAAAATTTCGAGGCTATTTTTAACATTTCTCTTTCATAAGTTTTGTTATATGCGTCAATCTTTTTTGTTTTTGACAATCTGTTATACATTGTATAATTTTTATCGATACATACATAAATGCTACAATAACAATCAGTATTACAACTGTGTATATAGTTGAAAATATCGCTTTTTCTTCAAAAGGAATAATTAGTTTTTTTAAAGTATCTATGTTATGTTATCGACTAGATTTATAGTACTTTCATAAGTAACTAAGTTTATACCATTAATTGTTTGATTATTTAACTTATGCTAACCGTTTAATAACATTACACCGGATTCAATTTCTAAGTCGTAATCGTATTCTTGTTTAATGTTACATTTTGAAGTTATATTCTTTAAAAGTGGAATAAGACAATTTTCTTCTTCAAAGTTAATTTCACAAATGTTTTTACTTAGATGATTTTGACAATTTTTTGTTCTTATATAAGTTTGGTTACATAAGGCAATTGTTTTATCTGTAATGGTTTTTCCGTGTTTTGAACTCAAAGGTGTTACTTTATATTATTTACATGATTTAATATTTGAAAGCTGTTCCTAAAAAGTTAATAGATCTATTATGCCTAGTATGTTCTTGTAATTGGTCTGCTAGATTCTTGATTTTACTTAACCAAATTTTTTCTTCTCGTGTAGGTTGATATGTACTAGTTATGATATTTACGTAAGGTTGAAATATTGAAGTCAGGTTGGTTGCATGTAACAAATAAGTTTGTTCTTTAAATAGATACACGTCATCTGTTTGTGTAAGTATAAACTTCTTGTTGAGTAACTCAGTTATATGAGTGTTTCCTTGCCTTCTTGATTCTGTACAATTCCTAGTAATGTTAGGAATATTAATATTCTCGTGGCTGAAAAGTGATAATTTGTTATGTTAGCCTTGTGAATTAGTATTCCTTCCTTAGAGACTATAGTGTCTCCTTTATCTTCTTTTATCTACTATTCTTGTTGTGTATCTGGCGTTAGATTTCTTTCTAAGACCTGTGATTCTTACCATTATCTTACCTCCTTTTTTATACTCTCTGTGTCGAGTTCCTTTATTTAAACGTTCGATCACTTTTTCGGATGCTGAATTTAGTTTATTTATTATAATTTCACTATTGCTATATTTATTTTGGTTAAAGAAAATGTCTCTAGGTTTCAAACCTGTAACTGAGTGTATAAAATTATTTAACTCACGCACTATTTTAATATTTCCTCGATGAGTCTTGTTTTATTCGGATTTGTGAATATTCTAGACATTTCAGTTATTGTACCGTTTACACGTTCGACTTGACCGTTCGCTGTCGATCTGTATACTGGAGTTTCTACTTTAATTATGTTGTATTTCAAACACATTTGGTTCACCATTTCTGTTTTGAAGCCTTTCTCGTTATCAGTCATGAGTCTTTCACATTTTGGGAAATAATTAGATAAGACCTCTTCCATAACTTAGTTCAGTCTGTTTCGAGTTTCGATTTCCCGAAGGATTATATATTTATTTATCTACTGTTACAAGGAAAGTATACTTGTCGTTGAAGTATGTGTCCATATGAATGTGTGTTCCCACATGTGTTGGTATTTCTGAATTATTCAGAGGTTCTCTGATAGAATTTCTTTCATATTTTCCAAATAGACATGCTATGCATTTTTTGTTAAAACTCTTTGCTTGTTTATTTAGATCGGGCCAATAATATTTCTCCGAAATTTGTTGTATATTGTTACGTAATCCTCGATGTGCTCTTTCGTGAGTGTTCTTTACAAGTTTTAATTGTTCTTCCAAATTTGTCACGTCTTGAAGTTTGCTTGGTGTGAATATAAATCATACTAGTGGAAATTCCTTTTTTATGTTTTCACCATATTTGTATATGTTTTCAAATTTTCTATGTAAAGCTATAACCTTCTGGGGTTGTATAACTTCTTTCATCTGCCTTAGTAAAGAGTCTTTGACCTTAAACTTTATTATGAGCCTTATTGTCTTACTAGAATAGATTTGTGTTTCAAAATTATTTGTTATATCTTCAATAAGTTCGAATTGTGCAGCGTATGTATTAAAAGGCTGACTCACAGTTTCTATTATTTCATTTGAAGAACTTTCAGCTGAATGTGCTATTTCTATGGTAGAAGTATTCATGCGTTGACGTGATAATGCATCAGCTACAAGATTTAGGTTTCCTGATTTATAAACTAATTTTGCTCCAAAGTCTTCTATGATTGATTGATATGATTCTGTACGGTCGAAGTTCGGCTCAAGGGTAAAGTTATGCGCATTCCTATCGGTGCGAGTATTACGGTTGAATTGTTTCAGGGAAGGAATGCAGCTGGCCCTTTCGCTAGAGCATTGATTGTAAAAATAACGGTAAAATAGCGAAAGGCACGAAACATTACGACGGTGCTCAAGAGATGAAAATGTTTCTGTTATTGATCGGTCGCCTATCATTTTCAAAGCTCTATTTTGTATTCTGTCTAAGAAACTCAAGTGTGTAATTGGACCACAGGCCCAAATATGGGAATTATACTCAAGTTTTGGACGAATATACGCTTTATAGACCGTAGCCAGATCAGAAGGGGTAAAAAATTTCTTGCATCTTTGAAGGAAACCTAGACACCTGGCAGCATTTTTGGTGACTTCGAATATGTGGTCGTTCCACAGAAGGTAGTCAGTAATGCACATACCGAGAACTGATAGGTATTCTGTTTCTTCGATTCAAGTGCCACTCATCGATAGTGGCAATGGGGGTATGTTTCGCTTCAACGGCAAGAGACAACATTGAGTTTTTGAAGCATTAAATTCAACACGATTTCTTATTCCCCATTGTGCAATGCTGCCAAGATCAGAATTTAATGAACTAATCATACGCTGTCGTTGCAGTTCCACATCCGAAGCACATGGATGAGAGTTTGGAAACGAATATGTAAAGCTTAGAGTGCTGTCGTCAGCGAAATAATTAATTGGATTAGTAGTTTCAGATAATAAGTCATTGATAAAAATCAGGAAGAGAGTTGGAGATAAAACAGAGCCCTGCGGCACACCAGCATTTATTTTGTGGGTATCAGACTTGAATCCGTCCAACACAACTTGTAATGAGCGGTTCGGAAGGTAATTACTAATCCAACGAAGAAGAGATTCTTCGAGTCCAAATGCACGCATTTTCGATAAAAGGGCTTGAAGCCAAACTCTATCAAAGGCCTTTGAAATATCAAGTGCAATGATTTTCTTCTTCTTCTTCTTCTTCTTAGGTGGCGCTACAGTCCGGGGTGGACCTGGGCCTCAACCAACAAGCTTCTCCAGCCAGCTCGGTCCCTAGCTAGCAGTCTCCAGTTCCGCACGTGGAGTCGGTTGAGGTGCTCTTTCACTTGTGTGCGCCACTTGAGTCTTGGTCTTCCTCTACTGCGCCGTCCCTCTGGAGTGGATTAGAAATTTTCCGGCCGGAGCATTGATGTCCATCCGCTCTATATGACCCAGCCATCTGAGACGTTGAATTTTAACTCTTTTGGCTAGATCTGTGTCGCTGTACAGCCTGTAAAGTTCTTCATTGTATCTTCTTCTCCACTCTCGGTTTATGCATATGGGACCAAAAATCACCCGGAGAGTCTTTATCTCGAAGCAGCCTAAAGTGTCCTCATCCGCTTTTGACAGCGTCCATGCGTCTGCACCATAGAGCAGGACTGGGATGATGAAGGTCTTATAAAGGGACAGTTTAGTTGCCCGAGAGAAGGCTTTGCTACTCAATTGCCTTCTAAGCCCGAAGAAGCAGCGATTGGCAAGATTTATACTTCGTTTGATTTCAGCGCTGGTGTTGTTGTCTTAGTTAATAGCGGAGCCCAGGTAGACAAAGTCCCTAACTCTCTCCAAGTTAAAGCTGTCTATGGTGATGTTTTGTCCAAGACGTCGATGTTGTGTGTCTCTTCTTGATGACAACATAAACTTGGTTTTGCCCTCATTGACTGCTAAACCCATCTTTGCCGCTTCCGTCTCAATACTCACAAAAGCGCTACTTACATCACGCTGCATTCTTCCGATTATGTCAATATCGTCGGCGTATGCAAGTAATTGGACGGACTTTTGAAAGATCGTGCCTCTGGTGTTTCTGTGAGAGTTCTGCACTATTCTTTCAAGTATGATGTTGAAAAAGTCGCATGACAGCGAATCGCCTTGTCTTAATCCTTTTTTGACTTCAAAGGTGTCTGTGAGGTCTTTACTGACCTTGACGGAAGAGCGTGCGTTTTCCATCGTCATTTTACACAGGCGGACGAGTTTGGCAGGGATGTTAAGACTGCACATTGCTCTATATAACTCGTCTCTATAAATGCTGTCGTACGCGGCTTTGAAATCGATGAGAAGGTGGTGGGTATCGATTTGAAGTTCTTGAGTTTTTTCCAAGATCTGCCGTAATGTGAATATTTGATCGATAGTTGACTTTCCTGGCCTAAAACCGCACTGATATGGACATATCAGGTTGTTGACGAATGGCTTTAGGCGTTCACACAATACAGCAGAAAAGATCTTGCAGGCGATGTTGAGGAGACTGTATAGTTGGTGCAGCTCATAGAGTCTCCTTTTTAAGGATCGTGCAAATTATGCTGAGATTCCATTAATCGGGCATGCTTTCTTCTAACCATATCTTGCTTATGAGTTGGTGCATACTTATAGCCAAGTCATCGCCTGCAGCTTTGAAGAGCTCGGCAGCTAGGCCATCGGCTCCGGCGGATTTGTTGCTCTTAAGTTTAAATACAGCTAGCTTTATTTCATCCAGATGTGGTGGTCGGAATTGTTGGTCTACAATTCGCCCAGATAAAGTGGACCATTCTGCCTGACAGCGGAACTCGTTTCGTCATCGCCGTTATACAGTCTGCAGAAATGGTTTTTCCATATTCTCAGCATCGTTCGCGATGCCACTACGATGTTCCCCTGATCGTCTTTGCAAGCTTCAGTTCGAGCTCTGTAGCTTTGACAGTTTCTTTTTACCTTTTGGTAAAACTTTCCAACTTTATTCCTGCAATAACAACTCTCCATTTCCTCGATCGCGCGCTTCTCATGTTCCCTTTTTTTCTTTCTGAGAAGGCGATGTTCCTCTTTCCTCTTCTGCTTGTAGAGTGAACGGGTAGTTCTGGTCCTTTTTTGCAGCGCCACCTTGTATGCTTCTTTGTTTCTTGAAACTCGATCGGAAAAGGATCTGGAGATTTCTTGCGATTTAAGCCGTCCGACGTTAAACTTCCTCACAGTATTACCTCTTCTTGGCGTGTTTCGTGATATCCTTAGTCGTATCTTGGCTACAACGAGGTAGTGGTCCGAGTCAATGTTTGCCCCTCGGAAAGTTCGGACATCCATCATTCTGGAGAAATACCTTGCATCGATCGCAATGTGGTCAACTCGGTTGACAGTGGATTGATCAGGGGATCTCCATGTCCCTTTGTGAATGTTGAGGTGTGGGAACTTGGTACTTGCTATTACGATATTTCGCCCCGCAGCAAAGTCAATTAGCTTGAATCCGTTATCGGAGGTGATGTCGTCCAAGCTGTGTTTCCGATTGTTTCATCAAAAATATCTTCTCTCCCAAGCTTGGCGTTAAAATCACCTAGTACAATTTTAATGTCATAGCTAGGGCATTGCTCATATGTTTTGTCCAGGAGCTCAAAAACATTTCTTTGGTGTCATCATCTTTTTCCTCTGTGGGGCATGCGCGCATATGAGGCTAATATTGGCAAATTTAGCCTTGATGCGGATTGTCATGAGGCGCTCGTTCACACATTTGTAACTCAAAACCTCTTGCCAGGGCCTGCCTCCAATGACGAATCCATATCCAAATAAGCTCTGTTTTTGTTGTGTATAGCAGTTGCCATAGAAGATATCGCAGTTTTTCATCTTTTTTTGCCCGGTCCGTCCCATCGCATTTCTTGGCTGGCGGTTATGTCTGCCTTACAGCAGTCAAGGGCCTACGCTAGTTGTTTGGCTGCATGTGGTCTGTTAAGGGACCTAACAGTCCAAGTACATATCCGAAATTCGTTGTCCTTATTTCGTTAGCAGGCTTCGTCATCCGTGAATCCGTCCGTATCCGAGGCTTATTGATGCTTCGCAACTAGTTGTTTTTGGTGTGGCCGGGAAGTTACTTCGACGGCACAACCCCCAACCTGGAGGACCAGGTCCTTATTGTGACTCCAAGGACGAAGAGCCGGATAAACCGCTTGTTTACGATCAAAATAAACAATAGAAGTTTTCATACTTATAATAATTTTTATTCCTCACAATATTGTAAGACATTAATTTCATTAACATTACTTGCTTGCCATACTGTGCATTCCTGTGTATACCTGATGATTCAGCATTATTCTCTAATACACGTTCTGTGTAATTCAATTCTTCTAAATTTCAAGATACATTCTTTTACACTTCCAGCAAACTATACCTTTGTAAATAATTGTAGATTAAGCATTTTTTGTGTATAAATAGGTTGGGAAAAATAAATATAGTTTTAGATAGCTACGAAACAGAGATCAAGACTTTTCTTAATTTTTTCTTCCAGTGAGTCTGATGGGAGCTGTTTTTAAATCTATACTCGTGAACAAGGTGTTACAGTGCTCTACTGTAGTCACTTTATCCAGTCATAGTACAGGTGCTGTGGTCTGGTCTTCAATTCACTTGCGATAGAAGCATCGCAACCATTTAGTGACCCCGACGTGATATTTGCTTGCCTCACCAGCAGTAGGAAGCAATTTTCATTAGCATAAGCGTTGGCAGGGCTTAAACATTGGCATCTACACTAAACATAAGCGTTGCCAGGGCTGAAACACTAGCAAACCTGCAAACACTGAAACCTGCTCAACTCATTGAACTCATACTAGACCTTAACTTCAGAGATCTAGAGACGACGACCCAAATTTAAACTATGGAAGAATTGGATGTCTACAAAATAGTAGCCAACAGAAGGCCATCACCGATGAATTTCTGCGCTTTCAAACCAACATTGCAAAGCATAGACCGGGAAGAAAGACGAGAGAATACGCAAAGAAGAAGCTAGAGCAGGTTGAAGTTCTTTGGAGTGAGTTCGAAAGGAACCATGAAGAAGTGAAAAAAATTGTAAAGAAAGATACTCCGTACATACAAAGTAATACAGCTGGGAAAGTGAAACAGATATACCAAAGCTTTAGCCAATACCTCCGATCCTTAGCTGATGGAACTCCAGAAGAAGAAGAAGAGAAACAGGTCGGAGAAGACGAACCGGGTCCAGGAGCAGCAATGCTTCCACCACCAGCAGCAACAGAATCAAAACATAAATTAGACAATATAATGACGGAACAACAGTTAAATACAACAAAACTGATCCGCATAGAGAAGATGATCGCGCAGAGCATGAAGAATTTACTAAATAGCATAGAAGGGATTTCTTCTGAAAATTGGTCCGCCACATGGTGCCGCCTAAAGATCGACCGGATCCAGAGCGTTTGGGCACAGATGGAGGAAATTCACCATCAAATAGCTGAAGTTTTGGACGATTCAATGGAAGGAGGGTACAACATTGAAGAGTACCTTGAGTTTGAAGACAGAGTACAGAACTGTCTCCTCACTTTGACAGTTAAGCTAGAAGAGAAACCTGCTCCAACTCAACCTGACATACCAAAGCCAACAGTCAAGTTACCAAAATTAACACTGCCGAAGTTTGATGGGAATGGAAGCAATTCAGTGACTTGTTCACGGAACTAGTACATAAGCAACTGATAGCCGAGTGCCAAAAATTGTTCTACCTAAAGACAACACTATGCGGGGAAGCTGAGAAACTAGTACGACACCTTACCACTTCTGACAGCAACTACAATGCTGCGTGTAAAGTGATAACCGACCGATTCGATAATCCTCGGCTACTGGTGGCAGCACAGTTAAACAAGCTGTTAACACAACCAGTCATTAAAAACGAGAGTTCTAACGCCATTAAGGCTCTCCATGACACAACATAGGAATTTCTGCTAGGTCTGAAAGGCCTGCAGATTGACACCAGCAACTGGGACCCATTGGTGTTGAATATCCTGCTCAAAAAGCTCGACAGAAATAATTTAACACTATGGGAGCAGTTATTAAAACAACCAAAGGCACTCCCTGCCCTAAGCGACTTTTTAACGTTCCTCGAGACGCGCTTCCAATCGTAAGAAGCATTGTGGGCAAAGACATACAGTAAACCATACTCTGACGATTCAAAACGCCCACGAAAATTTACCTTGACTGCCACAAACGACGACAAATGCGTTATATGTAACCAGGAAAGTCATCCACTGTTCAAGTGTCCCAAATTTAACTGCATGACAACAATGGACAGAATAACACAAATCAAAGCCTTCAAACGATGTTTTAATTGCCTACGGTCTGGTCATCAAACCACAGATGCAAATCTGGTCATTGCACGATATACAACAAGTATCACCATACGTTACTTTACATATCAACCGAAGACAAACAACAACAGGGTCCAACGATAGCCAGTCGAAGCATTCTTTCGTCTGCAGTGAAGATGACAGCCAAACCCAATGAAAACGCCCCAATGCCACCAAACAATGCAACATTAGCAGCCTTCAACAGCACCCGGGAGGCGTACGTTTTTCTCAGCACCGTTAATGTCCAATTGATGACCCAAAATGGTACGTCCATCAACTGTCGAGCGATTTTAGATTCCGGATCGCAATTCAATCTTATAACTGAAAAGATGATACGGAAATTGGGATTACCTCTCACGTATCACACTATGAGAGTCCAAGGAATCGGAGAAACCAAAAGGGATTCACATCGCCGAGCCAACATCAGCATTAAATCAAATGTGACGAACTTCAACACAAGACTAGAAGCAATTGTTCTACGTCAGATTGTGTCTCCTCAACCATCACAGACTTTCGACATTTCCAAATTGAAAATACCGGGAAACATACAACTAGCAGACCCCTTGTTCAATACGCCAAAGCCGGTTGACCTACTTATTGGAGCAGAGTTCTTCCACCAACTTCTCTGCGTCGGACAAATCAAACTAGGAGAGCATCTCCCGCTTTTAAAAAATACCTTGCTGGGATGGGTAGTCACAGGCAAAATGTGTGGGGAACCATCTTCATCAACAAACATCTGCGGAGTTTATGCAGAAGAGAAATCTCTTGAAAAAGCAATCAGCAAATTTTGGGAAACCGAGGACGTATCTAGCTCCACATCAAACCGCACGCTGGCCGAAGAAAAATGCAAAGAACTGTTCAACCAAACGATTACCAGAGACAGTAGAGGAAGATTTGTGGCCCGTTTGTCATTTTCTGATGGCCCTGAAAAGCTAGGGTGCTCCAGTGATATAGCATTAAGCCGTTTCTATGCTATAGAACGCAAACTGACTAGAAATCCAGAATTGAAGAGTGAATATTCTAGTTTTATGAACGAATATCTCGATTTGGGTCATATGAAGGAAATCAATTACAAAACAATTAAAATACAACACTACTTCTTACCGCACCATTGCGTACACGAACCAGAAAGCAGCTTCACCAAATTTCGAGTCGTTTTTGACGCATCTGCGAAAACATCGTCCAATATATCCTTAAACGACATTTTGTACACCGGACCAAAAATTCAAGACGATCTGTTTACCATATTGTTGCGTTTCAGGCTTCCTAAATACGTCATGAAGGCCGACATTCAAAAAATGTACCGACAAATACGCATAACAGAAGAAGACCAAACATTTCAATTAATCTGGTGGAGATCAGATCCAACTAAACCGTTAAAATGCTAAAAGGTCTCTACCGTATCTTATGGAACAACTTCAGCACCATACTTGGCCACGAAATGTCTCCAGTTGTTAGCCAAGGAATACGAATCAAAATATCCGTTAGGCCCACAAGTGCTGCAGAGAGACTTTTACGTTGATGACGTAATGACAGGTGCAGACAGTTTAATCGAAGCAAAGATTATCCAAAAGCAATTATCATCCTTGCTTTGGGAGGGAGGATTTCAATTAATTTTTTTTTTTTTATAATTTACACGCGCGAAAGAGGTTTGTGTGTGTAAGAAGATGTACGAAAGAAGATTGGTCCCATTAAATCATTTACGCTCTCGAATGGTGTTCAAACAACGAAAACCTTTCAAGTGTGCCGTTAGAAGATCATGAAGTTCCGCTTACAGAAGACAATGATAAAGGAACCGTAAAAATTCTTGGATTGATCTGGCGGCTCAAATCAGATGTTTTGTGCATCAAACCAAACTGTTCCACATCAACAAAGTTTACCAAGAGATCAGTGGCCTCAGATATAGCTCGTGGGTTTGATCCACTTGGAATAGTAGCACCTTTGGTAATTGTGGCAAAACTATTGTTTCAAGAACTATGGGAGCTTAAGTACGACTGGGATGCAGCTCTACCAGAAGAAATGTACACAAGGTGGAAAAGTTTCTATCAGGGACTTCAAAAATTAGACAAATTTACCATATCGCGGTATGTTTTCGGGAACAACATCCCCTCATCAATTCAACTACATACATTTGCAGACGCATCAGAAAAGGCCTACGGTGCAGCGGTGTATCTTAGATCCATCAACAAAAATGGTACGATCATAGTTCGATTACTATGTTCCAAATCTAGAGTCGCACCAACTACCAAAACAGCAGCAGGGGCGAAAGCTATGACTATTCCTCGGTTGGAATTATGTGCAACTCTACTGGCCGCTGAATTGTCTAAACGTGTAAAAACAGAGAACTCAACTTTAAGAACGCAAGCCGATTCATGTGGATGGATTCTCAAATTGTGGTTAGCTGGATAAATTAAAATGCTGAATCATTTCAATAATTTGTTGGACGTCGGATTGCAAGCATCCTGAAGCTCACGGAACCTATCCAGTGGCGACATGTAAGTTCCAGCGACAATCCAGCACATGTTTTGTCAAGAGGGATTTCACCAGAAAAACTTCAAGAGCACTTATTATGGAAATATGGTCCAAGATTTCTACATGGTACTGAAGCAGTATGGCCACCACTATACAAGAAGGTAGCGGTTTTAGCCACGTGTAATTGTACAACTAACATATTCGAAGAAATGAGACATTCAAATTCATTTAGTAAAATGCAGCGAATAACAGCCTACTGCCTTCGATTTATTCAGTCTATAAAGAATCGCAAGATCAAGGACATAAGACAAGCCCCCAAACAAGGCAAAAGGAAGCCTCTAAAAAGAGTCTGGCCATCATCAACTCAAGAGTTAGAAAACGCAATGGAACTAATTTTATAGAATATACAAAACCAAGAATTTATAACGGACATCCGTACACTTAAGTATCAAAGGAACTTCACAAAAAAAGCGCATTAATAGGTTTCGCCGTATTCCTCGATGAAGTGGGATTGTAACGAATCGGAGGTAGACTACAAGCATCAGATCTACCATACGATACCAAACATCCAATACTCTTACCGCACAAAGGGAAAAATATTGCACGATCTATCGCATAACATTGTGTAACTTGTACTAAGGCAACACCTACTATGTATTCTCAAATGATGGGAAATTTGCCAGCTCATAGAGTGCAACCAGCACGTGCATTCATAAATTCCGGAGTAGACTTTTGTGGTCCACTATGGGTCCATTACCGAACGCGAGGAAGCCGACCACAAAAATGTTATTTATCCATATTTTGCTGCTTCGCTACAAAAGTAGTTCATATTGAAGTTGTCAGTGAACTAACGTGCCGACGTGGCCATGTCAGAAATTTGTACTGTGATAACGCCACGAATTTTGTAGGTGCAACGAACCAATTGGAAGAACTGAAGACGAGCATATACTCAGAAGACGCCCAACCTCAAATAACGGCCAACTGTAGCTCAAAGGGATCGACAGGCACCGTGGTCATTATCAAGGAAGAAAATACCCCCGTAATGAAATGGCCACTAAGAAGAATTGAATAGGTGATTGTTGGAAATGATGGACATGTTTGGGTTGCAGAAGTACGAACAAAGTCTGGAGTACTATGTCGACCGATACATAAATTAGCTCCGCTTGTAACAGACAACGAAACCTCGTTAGGAACTAAGACAAATGCGTCTTCTCCAAATCCAAAACGCAAGCTTACTGATCAAGAAGACAACGAAGAACCCAGCTCATCATCCAAATCATCAAAGCAAGCGACAAGATGCTCACCTAGATCAGGATTGCGTACATTGCTGTTGATAGCTTTACTACTACCAATAGTAGCAGCAATTCAGCAGGTCATTCCAATTTCAGCAGTTTTAAACGAAACACTTATAGCAATACAACCTTCAATTAAATTCTAAGCAGTCAGTTCTCATCATGATGAATATTATACTGTAAGCCAAGGTGAATTAATCTCATGTACCGCAATGAACGGAGAGCATTACCTATGTACCCAAGCTCATCCAGTAAACCGATCTGGATCTAAGCATATGTGAAAAAAACTTACTTAACAAAATTCCAAACCTATCGATATGTGAACTCAAAATTATTCAAGCCGAGTCAGTGTGGACAAAGCTCCCCGAATTAAATCAATAGATATTCGCCGTAAAGGAAGAAACAACTCTGAATGCTGTTTGTGATCACCAAAACACCTTTATCACAATACACGGAAGTGGCTACTTGAAAATGCAATCATATTGTGTAGCAAAACATCAACATTTAACTCTACAAGGCCAACAAATTCACTCAAGGAACATACGAGCATAGTTTATCAGACAAAGTGATGCTTTAACTGCTGAAAGCATCAATCGGCTTTCACCACTCCAGTACTACGAACAAAACATCAGTCTATTCAACAATGACCTGCAAGAACTTCAAAGACAAATAAAATCTCAACAGTTAGAGTTTTCAAGTCAAATTCATTACCACAACGTTCCACACACAATCATGAGCTCTCTTGGATTGCTCAGTACAAGCATACTCATAATATACCTAGCAATCAGGTTTTGCATTACTAGATACAACCAAAGATCGCCATCACCATCTACACCAGCCCCAAGAAGTGAACCTATATCCAGCTACAATTTCAAAGTCTAAGATGTCTTCTGATGAACCAACGATGCATCATCAGCGTGGGGCAGGATTTTTACGATCAACATAAACAATAGAACCTTTCATACTTATAATAATTTTTCTTCTTCACAATATTGTAAGACATTAATTTCATTAACGTAACTTGCTTGCCATACTGTACATTCCTGTGTATACCTGACGATTCAGCGTTGTTCTCTAATACACGTTCTGTGTAATTCAATTCTTCTAAATTTCAAGGTACATTCTTTTGAACTTCCAGCAAACAATACCTTTGTATATAATTGTAGATTCAGCATTTTTTGTGTATAAATAGGTTGGGAAAAATAAATATAGTTTTAGATAGCTACGAAACAGAGAACAAGACTTTTCTTAATTTTTTCTTCCAGTGAGTCTGCTGGGAGCTGTGTTCAAATCTATACTCGTGAGCAAGGTGTTACAGTGCTCTACTGTAGTCACTATTTCCAGTCATAGTACAGGTACTGTGGTCTGGTCTTCAATTCACTTGCGATAGAAACATCTCGACCACCGCTCCTTATAGGCTTGAGCTCCGAAAACGTCGTAGTAGCACATATAAGGTCTTCACTAAGTAGTTCAACCTGACTGGAACTGTAGACGCCACCGTTGATTACATCTTGATCCATCCAATGATCTTACGTTCACCAAAACGGTGAAGAGACTGATTCCACTTTTCGGTGGGATAAACAATCAAATCACCAGTGGATGTATTGCTGCGAAAGCCGTATTGCCGGTCATTAAGAAACTTTCGGTCCTCAAGATATTTCTTAAGCTGAATGTTAATCAGCGTTTCCATGACCTTAGGAAGAAGGGACGTAAGTGCACTTGGTCGATAGTTTGAGGGAGAGGTGGATTCACCTTTTTTAGGGACAGGCTGGACAAATGCTGTTTTCCATCCGCTCGGAATGAGCCCAGAGGAATTGGACAGATGAAAAAGCTTACGCAATGGTTTTGCCAGCGTTGAAGAACTCCTCTTCAGAACAAAAGAAGGGATACTATCCGGGCCAGCGGATTTGTGAATGTTAAGATCTTTTAAGACCCTTGCAACTGAACGATTGCGGAAGAAACTTGGTCCCATTATGTCATTTACGTTCTCAATTACAGGGGGATTGATAACACCTGCCGGTGTTTCGTTAAAGACGAGCGTAGGAACCGATGATGACGGAAAATTCCGAATGTTTTTCACAAAAGACCAAACATTTTTACTTCCTTTGGGACATTGAAGAATTTTTTGACAAATTTTTTGCTCATGTAAAAATTTCGTCTTGCGAATGTGAGCATTGCAGGCCTTCCTAGCTTGTTAAAACTTTTTCCGGTTTTCCTCGGTAGTGTTGGCTTTGTAACAACAGAAAATTACATCTTTCAACCTTATAACCTCTTTGCAGCTCGCATCGAACCAAGAGTTATTTTTAGGTTTGATACTCTTTGACTTATTTGGGAAAAAATGTCTCATTCCTAAAAGAATAATATTTGTTACCAGATCTGCACTGGAGTCTACGTCACTACCAAGGAAGCAGTTCCAGACCAATTAAAGGTCCTGAAAAAAATATTGAGACCGTCTGTTAAACCATATATGTAGTTTCTGAGTTTTTGTAAGGACCATATGATCGCTAATAGCTCTTTCTCGTTTGTGCTATAGTTCTCTTCTGTCTTACTCAGTGTTCTTGACAAAAAGTGTATAGGTTGCTTATTATGACTTAGTACGGCTCCAATAGCTATGTTGGATGCATCAATAATAAGTTCGAATGGTTTACTATAGTCCGGTTGAAAAAGTTCGACTTGTTCTTTCAAATAATTTTTTTGAAATTCTAACCGCTTCTAATTCTGAGTCATTCAGATTTACCTTAATATTTTTACTTTGTTGTTGTTTGCTTAACCGTTATCTCCTCGTTAATATAATGTCATATCATAATCATAACGTAAGATAGTAGCTGCTATTTTCTCTAGGTTCGTAGTGATTCTACCATGTGTGATTATGTGACCTAAGTATTCTACTTCTTCTTGAAAAAAACTTACTTTTCTCATCAGATATTTTTAATGTGGCTTTATTGAGTACGTCGAATACTTGATTTATGTGCTGTATATGTTCTTCCTCATATGAAGAATATATCAATACGTCATCAATGTAAACGTGTACAAATTTACTACAAGGTCTCCCAAAAGGTCGTCCACGCATCTCTGAAATATGCTTCGTGCATTTTTGAGCTCGAAAGGTATTCATTTAAAATGATATTTTGCGCCATTAAAGCAAAAGCTGTATCTGTATCTTCTGCTTTCATTTTAATTTGGTGGAAACCTGATTCCAAATCTAACGTTGTAAACTACTTGGCTTTACCTTAATTTTGAATAGTGATGTTGACATCTGGAATGGGGTATCTGTCTGTTACAGTCTGAGCGTTAAGTTTTTGGAAATCGAAAACCAGGCACCGTTTTGGTTTTCGTTTTTCGTCCAAACCTCTCTTAGGTACTGTCCATATGGGACTGTTATAGGGGCTATGGCTTTTTTCTATTATATCGTCATGTAAAAGTTTCTGTATTTCTTTGTTAACGTTATCTGCTATGGGATATAGATATTGTTTAACATAAACCGGGTTATCATTGGTCGTCCTAATGCTTGCTTCTATAGTATATGTAAAAGGTAACGGTCCTATGCTGATATTAATCTTCATCAGTCTATCAATGTCTGCTTTATAAATATTATTTCCCCAATTTTTTTATTAATTTTCTGAATAGATTCGACACTGCTTATGGTGGTTAGAGTAATATTCCTGAAATTTATTTCCGCGTTTAAAAATATAAGTCCTTCATATTCCAATATCATATCAAAAGACTGAATATCCTCTAATTCAAAAAATGTTATATTTTTCTTTAGTATGTTAACTACTTTCTTAGTATCTACCATGGAATAACTATGCATTGTTTTTATTTTTATAGGTTTAATTTTAATTTTTTTCGCTAGAATCGCATTTTCTACTAATGTATTTATGGGTTGCTTCGGTATCAATAAGAATTTTATAAAGTTTCTTAGAAATAGTACTTGTTAAGCAGGGCAACCCATCTACTAGTTTAAATGATCTATTCTTATGTTAATATTTACCATACATTTGGCTTCATCTGCTTCTGCATATGTGCTGCTGACATCGTCTCTTCGTTGTTGTCGCGAGTTATTTATTCTCTGCTGCTTGAAGTTCTGCTAATAAGATTGTTGCGGTCTGTTGTTTGTGTTGAAACTTCCGCTGGGTTCACGTTTCACTGGTGGATTATATACATCGAGTTTGTACTGATTCCAATTTTGTCGCTGTGCATGTACAGTTTGTCTCGAGTTTACCTCCATCGGCTGTGGTCCGTCATTTCTCTTAAATGGGTTTAGGCGTGGTCCTTGATTGTGTTGCTGCATATTATCGTACTGCTTCTGGGGTTGATAATTCGTTGTTTGGCTTGAATAATTTGGTCTTCTCTCGTTTCTGCGTTGATGTGGCATATGTTTGTGGTGCCTATCTTGAGTAAGATGTAAATGCCTGTGCACATTATCATGTTCAATTCTGCGAGCAATTGCGAATGCGTGTTCCAGATCATTTATTGTAGCTGAATACGTATAATGATCCTCTTGTAAAGTTGTCACTCATACCATCAATGAATATACGAACTGCGTCGTCGTTAGCATTTTTAATTAGTCTGTCGATTATATTCGGCGGATAACCTGACATAGTGATTTTTGATATTATGAAATTGAGATTTTTATTTATCTCATCGTGGTATTCAGACAGTCTGCTTCTTTTTTGCGTGATCGCTTTCATCATGTCTTGTAGCACGTATAGAGGTTCTTGATAAGAGTACGTATAATCTAATCTGTTACGTATCGCCTCAAAAATTAAAAATTGTGTTATAATTAGTTAACACATTCGCGGCTGCACCCTGTACTTTACTTTTCACTATAGTCAATGCTGCTGCGTACTTACTGTGTGTTTTAAAGTTTTTAATGCTGTCCATTAATCTGGAAGCTTCTTCGCGCCACGACCGATAATTTGATTGATCGCCGTTGAAAATAGGTAGACTTTTAAATGCGTCTAGCTGGATTTCACTACCATCTATATGTATGGTTCTTATTTCCTCTAGCACAGGTATGTTTGGTGCTATGGCTAATTCAGTCTTCACTTCATTTAGTTTTGTTTCTAAATTAGTGTTTATTTGATTTTGGTTAGTTATTATTGCTGCTAACCTTGCATTCTCTGCGCGTGTGTGCTCTAGGGTTTGTGTTACTGTGTTGCACCTAGTTTCTTAGGCTTCTTATCTTGCCATCAATACTGCACGTTGCTCCATTTTGAACTCGTGTCTGTTGTCGTCGATTTTTTGCTTTTTTTTTCTCCACATATACACTTTCACTGATTTATTTTACTGCTTCGTAGGAAGAAGCTATATTTGTACCTGCTATGCTAGGTAGTTCTTGTAAGCGGTAACGTTTTCTGTTTATTTGAGATTTCACTACTTGTTCCCGAGGTCCACTCGATTGAAGTTAAAAAGTATATTTAACCTCCTGGCAGTATCGCCAATTAAAACATTTATTTTGTACTTTTAAAATTAAAAGAATATTTTTTGGAACTATGTCCTTTATTTTCTAATATTTTACTTTAATCTTAAAAGGAGCTTAAAGCTCCACTCATCATAAAATCGTATTTATATCCTTCCTTATCTTTCTACAAAGAGACCAAAGCATACAATCATCTTGCTTGATAATGAATATTATCTGTGCAACATTGTAAACAAATAATATTATCTCTGTTACATAAATGGTGTAGCGTTGTGTGCAAGACTGTACTAGAGACTAAAGATATCATTTGATACAAATAATGTTATCTCTTTTCTCAATATATAATTCTACGGATGCTTAACTCGCGAAGTAAGCGTATTATTATTTATTTAGATTATTGTGCCAATAAAAAGGTTCTCCGAATCCATTTTCTTACGAAATTCAGTATACACAACTACTAATATAAGCCCAAATTCCTCAAAATTAAACAAAAAATCGCTTTGCTCGCACGAGCAAAATAAAAATAAAATCCTCGGAAACTTGATTTGCTCCCTTAGTTCACGCCAGTAAATTTTACGCACTGAAATGAATGAATTTACCGAACGTCAAGAGTTCATGCGAGTCAAATTCGCTTCCATTACCGGAACCACACCGAAACCACAAACAGATTTGTTTTCTCCGCTCTTATCAAGGTTATGATTTGGTAAAGAAAATTTATTTAGAATACTTTAATAAGACTTGTTTTTGTAAAAAATGCTTTTCGGGACCAAAAGGATGCTTATTTCCCAACAATTGATTTATGTATATAAGATAAGTTATTGAATGATATGGCTATCGGAATGAATTCAATAAGGTTAAGGAAGGTAACAATTTGGCTAGTTCTTCATAAGCTTTGTTTGTATTTTCTGCAATATATAATTATTGTAGGTATCCACACTCATTTGGTAATAGCTAAAAAACTTGTCCGGATTTTGTAAAAGGCCCTGTTCAAATAATGAAATTCACCGTGTTTATCCCTACTTTTATTTTCATTTTTGAATTATGACATGGACACTACACCTTCAGCTTTTTACTTGCGATTATAGGTACTATATTGGATTCGTGCAAAAAAAATATCTAACAATCAAATATGACATTATGATAATAGAGAAGTTGAAAAAAGTGGGTCCGGAAATTCCTGTCTGTCTGTCTGTTCGCGCCTCTGCAGCCTAAACGGATGAGCCGATTTGCTTCAAACTTGTTATTTAGTATTTATTAGGTAGTATCTCGGGGGGTGTTTTTCATTTTTGCTCTAGGACGAAAAATAACGGTACCTGCCATACAATTTTTAACAAAAAGTTTGATTTTGGTTGAACATTTGGCTGAACACATACTGGAGCTGCGAGGATAGCGGTGATGCGAGAGTCGAGGATAGCGGCGAAAAGAAACACATACTTTCTCATGAGAGATCGCATGCTGAGGCGCTTAGTGGCAAGGTAACAGCGCTGTTATAAACGAGGAGAGCGGCGCGTTCAAACAGATTTTTTGAACAGAATTCCAAAAAAATCGTTACCGAGAAAGCCCAACATTAAAAAAACCGTTATATGCAAGGTACCGTTAAGACTTTTCCCGTAAATTTGGTTATAATCAAATGATAGCCAATACCAAGGGAAAAGATAGATAGATAGATTTTTATTTCGTTAGAAATTTTACAATGGTTTGTTACTGCACATTTTACATTAAAGAGATTTGATACAATACGTATATATCTTCCAACTTAAAAATTATTTTATATGGGTTTTTTAATTTCTGATTTTAAGTTAAATGTTATGACTGGAGGAAATACGATAAAACCTCCTGTTAAGAAAAAAAAATGTGTATATGTTATGAGTTACTTAAAAACTAATGACTAGAAAAAGGGGAATATGAGATTATTCAAAAATTGTATTAGATTAGATTTTGTTAGATTAGATTAGATTTATTTAAATTTTCAAAATAACATTTTACAAGTATTTAGTTATAAAAATCTTAGAAGCATGGCATTGCCGTCTGCCCGATTAACTTTTTTTGTTTAAACAATTTTAATTGAATGGTAATTTTTAATTTAAATGCATATACATTTTCGATTTTAAAAGGGAAAAAATAATTAATATATAGACAGAACCAAATTTAGATTTTTTAATTCCTTAAATTTAAATTTAATTTCTCAGTTAATGTAATCATCATCTTTTTTTTTTAACGCTTCATTAAGTATTTGGATTTTGTAGCCCATTGCTTTCAAATAGAAATAATAAGGCTGTTTTATATTGCCTTCACAAATAAGGAGCGCTATAACACCATCATCGTCTATTTGGTCCGATTCCGATGAAATGTTTAAGAAATGAGATTTTAGGTTTTTATTTTCGCGGACGATATTCATATTAGATAAAGTTTTGTATTTTCGGAACTTACCGCGTTATAAGAAATATTTTCTTTTTTCTTTCTACCCGACGTAGAAAGAAATAAGAAAATATTTCTTATAATGCTTACGAAACGAGGTTGTTTTGTTAACTTCCACAATTTTCAGTAAATTTCCAATCGATTTATCATTAGTTGCAGAGTTTCAGGTGAGTACGCAAACAGAACTACACCGTCAGCAAACAAAAGGGCTTTAATTAAAATTCCAGCAAATTCTATTCCTCCCGGTAGCTCGTCAACGAAGTCGTCGATGAAAAGTGCAAACAAATACGGACTGTACATCTTGTAAAAAAAGATTTTTCTATCGATTGTATCGAATGCAGCCTTGAAATCGACAAATAGCACATACAGTTTCTTTTTTGTTCCAAAAAGGTCCCTGCGATGTTTGTTAAAACAAATATGTTGTCATTTGCAGAGTAACCACTTCGGAAACCTGCCTGGAATTCCTTAAGGATTTTGCAGTGATTCATCCAAAGAGCTTGGCGGTTACTCAAGATTGTATCAAACATTTTATAAAAGGTATTTAAAATTGATATTCCTCGATAGTTATCCGGGTCGGAAATGTCACCTTTTTTTATGAATAGGAAAAATTATGGCTTCATTAAACTGATTTGGAATTATTCCAGTGTTAAAGATGCTTTTAAAGGACTCGGTAAGTTTTTTAATAAGCTCCATTGTTCCATATTTCAGAAATTCCACCGTGATCCTATCGGCTCCTGGTGCTTTTCCGTCTTTGAGCTTGTTTATTGACAAATGTACTTCTTCTTCAGTTACCACAGCATCCAGAATTTCAGAGAAGTGCCAGTAGGGTTTAAAAGTTTTTCAAATTGATCTTTCAATACAACTGCAGATAGTTTATCACTGATTTGCAAGCCTTTGCTATTAAGGGTCTTCACTGTCCTTCAAATTTCCTTTGAGTCCTTGCAATGTGTTAGTACTAAGGCTCGTGATTCGTAATACATATTCTTTTTCCTTTGGCAGATTTGTTTGTATTTTTCGTTTGCTTCAATGTAAAGCGTTTTAAAACACATATTGTTTTGTCTCCGAAAAGCTCTTAGCCATCCAAAGGATCTATTTCTAGCTCCTTTACATTCATCGTCAAACCACTTTTCAATAATCCTAATAGAAAGAGATTGTCTATATAACGGACAGGAAGATTTAATTACCCTTTCAATGCCTCCAATAGCTAGTACTGCATCGACTTGAAGTTCTCGAATAATATTCTGTCGATACTCAATCATCTTGCTTTCTTTCCATATCGGTTTTGGCGGAAGTTTTAGCTTTCTTAGGTCCTCAAAAGCGGTAGCGGGTGGAGTTATTTTAATTGGAAGTGGCATATGACCAGAAAACGGCAAGCTCAAAATCTCAAAGTCACGTATTATCGATTTCCATTCTGCCTTTGCTAGGCAGTAGTCGACAACGGAAGAGCCTTGCTGCCCCCCGAAGGTAAATTCGCCTTTTTATCGGAATCACTTGTTCCATTTATTAAAGAAAGGCCAAAGGAGTTACATAGGTCCAATAACTTATATCCGTTTTGATTAATAGTTGTATCCTTTGAGTTTCTATTTTTTCCCTCAAACATGTTTTCTACCAGCTTCCTTCCCTATCCTAGCATTTATGTCTCCAATAATCATTATATTTTCACCACTGTAACTTTCTAGGAAATCGTTAAGGACCCCAAAATCTCTCCCAATTGTTACAGTTTACATAAGATGGTATTATTATATAATTTTTTGAATAAATGACAAGCTTTAAAATAACAATTTCGTCTTGAGATATAAATTCGCAATGTACATTTTTTATAGCCTTTTTGTACCCGAAGATACATTTTCCACTCGGTGTTCCTCTTGAACTTGATTTAATTGCAGGAATGCAACAAAAATTCAAACTTTAAAAATGATCAGTATATAAATCAAATTCTTCTTTAATAATAAAAGTTTCATATAAAAAACTAAATCATACTTATTTAATAAATCGTAAAAACTTATATGTACTGACTTATTTCTTAGGCCAGCTATATTATAACTTATAGTTTTAATGTTTAATAATTTTACTGCTGCTTTATCCTAGGCTGAATTCAAGTTTGCAGATACATTAATGCTTGTAGTCCTCGCTACATTGCTTCTTAATTGACTGCTAGGTGCCGCTCGTGCTGCAATGTTCCCATTCATGTTTTGACGTCCATCTGACACATTCAAATTATCCAGCTGACTACTCAAGTCTGTTTTGTAAATAATAAAATTGTATTACATATATAATTTATATAAATACATAATAATAGTACGTATTTATACACTGAGTTACAAAAAAAGTGGCGCAGTCATGATATTTGAAGTGTTGCTATTATTTTGATAATATACCGCTATGTTTTTGTAGAGCTTATTTTTTTCGTTTAACGGTATATTTGTGTGCATGTTTGCATATTCTTTTTCCATTTTCCTTATCACATAAGTGCATTAAGTGCATTATATTGAGGAAAACCACAACTTTATCATTTTTTTTTTTATAATAGACGCGAGTAATACAAATTTTGGCTTCCGTGATTCCGTAAATGTTTTAATTAGTTTATTGTAATGGGTTTATTTTAATTTGATTCTTTATCAGTTTTTTAGTGATTTTTGTGAAAAAAATGCAAATAACGGCAGAAGAAGTCGCCAGGGCGCCCGCTTTGGTTGTGGATGGACGAAGTACGTGGTATGCCGCTGTTATGATTGGAAAACCGGAGACGATGCTAAGAAGAGCCATTCAAAGTTACAGGGAAACCAACTCCTGGAACTGGCGGAGAGGCTCAGGTCGCCCCAGAGTAACATCTGCAAGGGATGATCGATATTTGGTGCTTCAAAGCCTTCGAGATCGTCACCAAACAGCGGTTGAGCTGTCTCACAGACTTCGATCCGTTAGGGGGAGAGCTGTGAATGGTCTAACGATGAGGAGGCGATTAGTGGAGAATGGCCTGAGATCAAGAAGACCAGTTCGTGTACCAAGACTCACTTTACAGCACAAGCGACGTCGGATGGAATTTGCTCAACTTTAACAAGATTGGACCGAGGTCGACTGGAGCAGAGTTCTTTTCACTGAAGAGTCCAGCTTTTGTCTGCGCTCACCAGATGGACGTAGCAGAGTATGGAGACGATCAGGTGAAAGATACTCTTCGGAAACGGTTGCCCTGCGCGAAAATTTCTGGGGAGGTTTCGTCATGGTGTGGGCGGGAATTTCCATGCACGGGAAAACCGAGCTATGCATCGTGGAAGGATCGGTAAACTCCAGTTACTACATCAACAATATTCTGGAGGAATATGTGGTTCCATTCGCACCATTTATTGGAGAGAATTTCTTGCTATTGCAGGATAATGCTAACCACACGTTGCTAGGTGCGCTACCGACTACTTACAAGAAGTGAATATCGATGTAATGGCCTGGCCTGCGATGAGCCCAGATATGAATCCCATCGAACACGTTTGCGATCTGCTGGGAAAATGATAAGGAGGCGACCCGCCCTTCCAGAAATACTCAATGGGCTGAGATCTGCCCTAGTGGAGGAATGGGAAAATTTGGACGATACCATCGTAACAAACCTCATCCAAGGTATGCCCAGGTGAATTAAAGCTTTATTAGATGTTCATGGAGGCAATACCCACTATTGAAGGAATGAGGACTTGTTAAAAAAAAAAACAAAAAAAAAATTTTAAATGCTAAGTTATGAAGTTTTTGCCTATTTTCCTTAATTTATGATTTATTTCTAAGTTCTTCCTATTTTTTCGTTTTTTTTACATGAATGTTATGTTAATAAACAAAACTGTACCAGAAAAACGTTTATTTGTTTAAATTTCTACAAAATGTTGCAAAATTTCAAGGTGCGCCACTTTTTTTATAACTCAGTGTATAATTTATATAAATAGATACATAATAAATTAATATATGATTAACATATTCCATTGAAAAACAATTACAAACTACAAATTTTAATAAATTAACAACAAATAAAAATTACAATCATAGTCTTATATATTATTTTAATACGAATTATAAATAAATTAATTAACATTTAAATGAAACAAAGAAATAATAAATAACAAATAAATAAAAGTAAAATACAAAATAATTAAATAAATCAAATAAATAAATAAATAAATAAATAAATAAATTAATTAATAAATAAATAAATAAATAAGTAAATTAATTAATAAATACAAAATAAATAAATCGCAGATCTTATGTCATTTTCATATCATGCTAAGTTATATTATTAAGTTGACTTATAAGGATATTTTCAGAAGGTTCAAGTCTATTCAGAAATGAAGTAGTTAGTTTTTGGATTCTTTCCGAAATCATCTCAACATTCGCCTTTTTATGTAGATCGTAGGTCGAATGATGCCAGGGAAGGTCAAGCATCATTTTCAAAAGTTTGTTTTGAGAAAATTTGCCACTTCTTCATGTGACATTTAGCTATATTTTTCCAAACGGGACAACCATACAAAAGGATTGCCTGAAAAATTCTCAAAAATTTTCATCAAAATCGTAAGAGCCGTTTTCGAGAAAAAAAAATTTCCCAAACGGTCATATGGCAGGTACCCTTATTTTTAGGCCTAAAAAGAAAAATAATCAAACACACCAAGTTTGAAGATAATCAATTCTTATACGAGTTTGACTTTGTAAGCCTGCAAACCAAAATCCTTCCGCAAAATCTTCCATAAAGTGGATGGGCACATCTCCAATTGTTGCGCGCGATGGCGGATGGACTCATTGTCTTCTTCGATAATCTGCACCACCGAAACGAACCATTGTTTTGGTAATAAATTTGCACAATTTGCAAACTTGTTCAGGACTAAGTCTATTCCCTATGAAATGGCAAACCAAACCAAACATCTGTCAAAAAGACCAACTCTGAAAAAAGTATTGTCAGATTGAAAACCACACGTCTATTAAAATAAAAAAAAAAATTTTTTAGAAAATTCTTTAATTTTTTTAATTAGTTTAAGAGTTTTCTCCGAAAAACTGAGTATGCAATAAAATTTTAAAACTAAATGTCTATGACGAAAAAAAAATATTGAAAATCGTTCAACCAGTTTTTTTAAAAAGTCGTTTTTTTTGAAAAACTTTTCAAAAAAATATTAATATTTTTTTTTTCTAGTTATAGTCGTTATAAGGAAATCTGTAGTTTTTATGTGGGAAAATTATTTTGAAAAAATCAATCAACCCATTTTCAAAATATTTCGAAAAAACAATTTTTTTTTAGAAAATTTAAAAAAGTCGAAAAAAGTTTTGGAAAATTTTGAAATGCAATGAATTATAAATGACTTTCCGTGTGCAAAATTTTATTGAAATCGGGATAATAGTTTACCGTTATAGAATAAATTTCGAAAAATTCATTCTAACTGAAAGATGTATCAAAATCGTTGGAGCCATTTTCGAGAAAATCAAACTTTTTGTTAAAAATTGTATGGCAGGTACCGTTATTTTTCATCCTAGAGCAAAAATGAAAAACACCCTCCGAGGTACTACCTAATAAATACTAAATAACAAGTTTAAAGCAAATCGGCTCATCCGTTATGGCTGCAGAGGCGCGAACAGACAGACAGACAGGAATTTCCGGACCCACTTTTTTCAACTTCTCTATTATCATAATGTCATATTTGATTGTTAGATATTTTTTTGCACGAATCCAATATAGTACCTATAATCGCAAGTAAAAAGCTGAAGGTGTAGTGTCCATGTCACAATTCATAAATGAAAATAAAAGGAATAAACACGGTGAATTTCATTATTTGCAAAGGACCTTCTACAAAATCCGGACAAGTTTTTTAGCTATTAACAAATGAGTGTGGATACCTCCAATAATTATATATTGCAGAAAATACAAACAAAGCTTATGAAGAACTAGCCAAATTGTAACCTGCCTTAACCTTATTGAATTCATTCCGATATCTTATTTTATAAACATAAATCACTTGTTGGGAAATGAGCATCTTTTTGGTCCCGAAAAGCATTTTTTACAAAAAAAAAATCTTATTAAAGTATTCTAAATTAATTTTCTTCACCAAATCATAACCTCGATAAGAGCGGAGAAAACAAATCTGTTTGAACGCGCTGCTCACCTCGTTTATAACAGCGCTGTTACCTCACCGCTAAGCTCCTCAGCATGCGATCGCTCATAAGAAAGCATGTGTTTGTTTTTGCCGCTCTCCTCGACACTAGTTTCACAGCTATCCTCGCAGCTCTAGTATGTGTTCAGCCTTAAGCGGTAGACAGCTCGCGGCCACAAATGCTACATTTACTTGGTCATATGGCCGATTCGGCGCAATCAATTTGTATAGAATTCTATAAGTATCTGGCTCATTATTTCTGTGCGGCAATGTTTATATCAGAAAAAATTTATTTAAAAGGTGTCTTTTATAATTTGCATTGACCATATCATTAAGAAATGGGCGATTATTGCAACTATTTGTTATTATAATTTGATTTTAAAAAAATTGAACAATTATTTTAGTTATATTATTTAGTTGTTTGAACGGGGTTATTTTTTGTAACTTTGGAAATATATGAATATAAAACACTTATATCATATTTTTACCCTACGTTTCGTCGGTGATTGCCAACTTCTTCAGGGTTGGATTTTATTGATCTGATAAAAATAAGTATGTTTTGATTCATTGTAGGTATTTCTGTGTAATTGTAGTACTTATATGAAAAATGAATTAAGTAACATTAAAAAACGTCTTGTATATAAAATTAATCATAAGAAAATCAATACTGAACATATATGTACTTTAAAACAGTAAAAGAAACTATACATGAAATAAAAAATATAGCAGCAGTGTATTTAACTCTATTGCAAGAGCGTTATTCTTTATAATGTTGTCACGTGCTTCTTGTGTGTTCATGGTTTTCGTCAAATTTTGCTGAATGCGTAAGCTTTTGAGTGTGTTTCTGTTGTTTATTCTCTTCTCTTTGTCCTTCGTCCCGGTAACAAAACGCCAATTTTTGATGGACTAAAGGCCGTAAAAAGCTTTTTTGTATTAATAATAATTCAACAAAGTCCAAAATTAGTGCTGAGTCTTCTACTTAGTTGTTTTTTTAATTTTATTTTCTTACAACATAGTATATAGAGTTTGTATTAAAACCTTCATTTCATTAACTTAGTCTGGCCACGGACTTAAACCTCATTCTTTCCAACTTAATGATTACAATTTTAATCTTGTTGGATATAGTTCACATTAAGTTTTTTGCAAAAACTTTATATAAATATTTTGAACTGAACAAATCGAAAGTTGCGACTTGACAAAGGTACTCACTGTCAACTGATGAGTCCAAGTGAGTTATCGGGACGAAACGCCAATTTTTGATGGACTAAAGGCCGTAAAAAGCTATTTCGAATCAATTATTCAACAAAGTCCAAAATTAGTGCTGAGTCTTCTACTTATTTGTTTTTTAATTTTGTTTTCTTACAACGTAGTATATAGAGTTTGTATTAAAACCTTCATTTCATTAACTTACTCTGGCCACGGACTTAAACCTCTTTCTTTCCAACTTAATGATTACAATTTTAACCTTGTTGGATAAAGTTCACATTAAGTTTTTCGCAAAAATTTTATAATGTTGAACTGAACAAATCGAAAGTTGCGTCTTGACAAAGGTACTCACTGTCAACTGATGAGTCCAAGTGAGTTATCGGGACGAAACGCCAATTTTTGATGGACTAAAGGCCGTAAAAAGCTATTTTGAATCAATTATTCAACAAAATCCAAAATTAGTGCTGAGTCTTCTACTAAGTTCTTTTTTAATTTTATTTTCTTACAACGTAGTATATAGAGTTTGTATTAAAACCTTCATTTCATTAACTTAGTCTGGCCACGGACTTAAACCTATTTCTTTCCAACTTAATGATTACAATTTTAATCTCGTTGGATATAGTTCACGTTAAGTTTATCGCAAAAACTTTATATAAATATGTTGAACTAAACAAATCGAAAGTTGCGTCTTGACAAAGGTACTCACTGTCAACTGATGAGTCCAAGTGAGTTATCGGGACGAAACGCCAATTTTTGATGGACTAAAGGCCGTAAAAAGCTATTTCGAATCAATTATTCAACAAAGTCCAAAATTAGTGCTGAGTCTTCTACTTATTTGTTTTTTAATTTTATTTTCTTACAACGTAGTATATAGAGTTTGTATTAAAACCTTCATTTCATTAACTTAGTCTGCCCACGGACTTAAACCTCTTTCTTTCCAACTTAATGATTACAATTTTATTCTTGTTTGATATAGTTCACATTAAGTTTTTCGCAAAAACTATATATATGTTGAACTGAACAAATCGAAAGTTGCGTCTTGACAAAGGTACTCACTGTCAACTGATGAGTCCAAGTGAGTTACCGGGACGAAACGCCAATTTTTGATGAACTAAAGGCCGTAAAAAGCTATTTTGAAAATATTTATTGTTTATCAGATCAATAAATCCAACCCCTGAAGAAGTCGATAAACACCGACGAATCGAAGGGTAAAAATATGAAATAAGTGTTTTATTTGCATATATTTCCCAAGTGACCAAAAAAGCCCGATCAAACAACTAAATATTTGTAATTATGTTTGTCCATTTTGGTAATAAAATTATTCAAAAAAATACCATAGCGTTTGCGGTTTTTAAACGCAGAGTTGAAACGCGCTCAGTATAAAAGTTTTTATAATATTGTTTGAATTGTTTCCTTCACCACCTTTGCGTTTATTTGACATAGGAAGTCTATATATACAATGCATACCGTGTTTATTAATAAAAAGAAAACAACTTTTGTGTGAAAGATAAACATTTACCGCCTGTGGATTGCCGCGAAAAAATCATCCATTAATCGTTTTCCCAGCTGATCTTTTTATAATTGCATACTGATGCAACATGAAACTCATTTTTCTTTTCTTCGGCTGACATTTTCTGGAGAGGGAAATATTTTAGTCTCTCGTGAGCACTCTCTTTTGTAAAAAAAACTACGAATTTTGTGTTTTGTGGAACAGTATTTGGCTGTTTTTCATAAAAAATGGCTTAAATTCGTAGTTTTGGGGAGCATGTGGAACAAAGCTTAAGTAATCTGTGTGGTTTCTATATAACTTTTATTGTAATATCCTTGAAATATTTTTTTCTGTAGGTTTCCTATATTTTATCACAATAAGTCTGGAAAATCGGATTCAAAACTGGAGATGCATGTTCACGTACACAACGAACAACGGAATTGAAGAGGGCAATAAAAGATTCTGGCTGACGAAAATATATTCCTGTTCTGAATATGAAACCTTTATACTGGTAATGCTTATCGAACAACAATTTTGTATTGAAAATAACACCAAGGTCTTGTGTTCGGTGACTCGTTTTAAATTTACTTGGTTTAAACGATAGTCAAAATGGGTAAATATATCTTTTACGAGTAAAAGGCACAACTCTGCATTTCTCATTATTCAAAAGAACTTCATTCGTAACACACCATTCCCGAAGAAGGTCCAGATCTTTCTGTAGTTTCACACAATCATGTGCACAGCTTATTTGTCGATATATTTTCAGGTCATCTGCGTACAACAGTGATGAGGACGATAGTTTTTCTGTGATGTCATTTATGTTAATCGGAAATATTAGTGGTCCCAAAACGGAACCTTGAGGAACTTCAGATGAAGTGTAAGAAGGTTTTGAAGCATACTGATTCAATCTTACTTTATCTGGTCTTGCAGTTAGATGTGATTTAATCCATTGAACAAGTTCGTCATGAAACCAATGTTTTTCATTTTGTTTAATAAAATTTCATGACTAAATTTCTCAAATACTTTCGAAAAGACAGTATAGACTGCATATATTTGCGTCGAAGAAATGAAAGCTTTTGATATGCCGTGCGTAAAGTAAATTAAATTTGTAACTGTGGAACGACCATTTAAAAATCCGTGCTGTTTACAGTTAATTATATGTCTAACCAAGAATATAATGCTGTTGTAGACACATTTTTCAAATATGAGAGATAAAGCGTTTTAGATACACAAGACGATAGTTAGACATTTCTGAAATAAAGCCATTTTTATGAACATATTTTTAAATTCGAAATAATGAACAAAAAGAAAATAAGTAAACCAATTCTTAATTTAAATAAATTGCACGACTGGATCGCACGTACTTGCTCATATGTGCGATCACATTGCAGAATAAAATAAAAAAAAATTAAAGTGAACATCAAGGCATTTATTCGAGTTTTGTGACTTTTGAATGTTCGAATAAAGTACGTTAAATTGTATTGGGTAAAATAATTTAAACGTCATTTAATTTCCTTAAGAAATGTAAAAAAGTGTTATTTTTTTCAAGATTGTATTCGCCGTTTATAAATAAAACGGTTTTTTTAACAACTTTTTTTTAAAAAATTAAAAAAAATAATTCAAGAATGCAAAATTAAGCACAAAAATAACGTACATTTAAAAACAAAATTTAAAAAAAATCAACTTACTCGTTTTTAAAATATTCATTTTTCAATTTTTTTTTTAAATTATTAAAAATACAAAATAAAAGTTTTCGAAAAAAAAAATTATTCTTAATTACTAAGGCTGTTTACATCTTCTTGAATATTAATTTTGATTGTAATCGGATCGCTAGTTTTCAAGAAAGTCGTAGAAAAAAAACCGGCCCTATGGGATGTACCGTTTTTTAGCCCACCATATAATTTTTTTTTTCACCAAAACATAATGCTTAATTACAGTAGTACACTGATTTTTTTCATAAAAATTCTTGGAGCCGTTTTCGATAAAAATAAGCTTAAGTTCAAAATTTGAAGACGATTGGCCCAACCGTTTAGGCTGCAGTCTAATATACATCTTTACAGTCAGACAGACAGACAGACAGACAGACAGACAGGCGGACAGAATTTTGCCAGTAACTCAAACATGTTTCTCTATCATCGTAATGTCATGTTTGATTGTTATCTCAAATTTTTTAATCTGCAGGAATGCATAACTTGTATTATAGTACCTATAATCGCAAGTAAAAAATCACGTAGTACACGTCATTCACGTCAATTCCTGCTCTGTAGCAGTCTAGGACCTCCGGTAGTTGTTTGGCTGCACGTGATCTGTTAAGAGTTCTAACATTCCACGTGCAGATCCAAAGGTCGTTGTCCGTAATTCGTTTTTCTGGGTCGTCAACAGTTAATCCGTCCTTTTCCGAGGCTATTAGTCGCTTTGCAATTTTTTCTTATTTTCCATGACAGGGTTGTTAACCCCACGCACAACCCCCAACCTGGAGGGCCAGGTCCTTTGTTGGATTCCTTAGACAAAAGGGACTTGAGAATCCGGAGTCAGTAACCCACTTCGGGGATATGAGCGCTGCCGTTGGGCCATTAAGTATTCATCCGCCACCATCTCTATTTCAATGCCCTGACTTGCATTGAATTGTCCCAATGACCTTATCTCCAAATACGTCGAAGTAGCTCATTAGGGCGTCTGCTTCGTTGACTGTTGACGCCACCGTTGGCCCAATTGGTTGGGCTCATCCGCCGTACGTCTTCTTTTTGAGGGGCTCGAGCAAGACTTCTGCGAATCGCTCAGGACAGTCATTAAAGCAAAGTATTATAGTGTTGCTATTTTTTCTGTATTCAACAATCGCGCTTATAAGTTTAGCAAGAATGTCCGGATGGACAGACCAATACCCGGTGGTTACCGCGTGGATGTAAAATAAGTAAAATTGATGTGTACAAGATAGTTGCAGCAACTGTGCATCACCCGTTTGATGCCGTACAGTGCCTACCCTATTCATACAGCACCCAACCACCAATTAAACAATGAAACGGATATTTATGGTGATGGATGTTTTCTTTGTTTTGGCAAATGCATTGAAGAGAAAAATAATGATCATGTTAAAAAAAGGTATTTTTACCATATGAATTTTATCTCTCGTGATGGTGATGCTACAGAAATTGTGTTGAGGAAAACAGAAATTAGTAAAAAATTTTAATTTAAATCTGATAAGGAACAGAGGCATTTTTTTTTAAAGCAAAAGTTATGTGCAAAGCTAACGTTCTGTTTTTTTTTAATTTAGTTTACAATTCAGTTTAAAACTAAAAAAACGTTAAATCAATAAAATAAAAATGTCTTTCCTAAATAAAATAAAAGCAGCCGTGAATGTTCGCAGTGCATATTCTTCTTGATCTGTCAAACAAATATTGAGTTTGTCACAACTGATTAAAAAAAATACCATTATCGACGCTAAAAGGTGTAACACTTAATTTGGGGACAAGATAATGGTCGACATGGACGACTACAAGGTAATTTAATCCTAATATTTTGCAAGATGTGACCATATTTTTAAATTCGAAATAATGAACAAAAAGAAAAATAATTAAACCAATTCTTAATTTAAATAAATTGCACGACTGGATCGCACGTACTTGCTCATATGTGCGATCACATTGCAGTGGTTGGGTGCTGTATGAATAGGGTAGGCACTGAAAGGCATCAAACTGATGATGCACAGTCGCTGCAACTATATCGTACACATCAATTGTGCTTATTTTACCTCCCCGCGGTAACCACCGGGTACTGGTCTGTCCATCCGGACATTCCTGCTAAACTTATAAGCGCGAGTGTTGAACACAGAAAAAATAGCAACACTATAATGCTCTGCTTTAATGACTGTTCTGACCGATTCGCAGAAGTCTTGCACGAGCCCCTCAGAAAGAGGACGTACGGCGGATGAGCCCAACCAACTGGACCAACGGTGGCGTCAACAGTCAACGAAGCAGACGCCCTAATGAGCTACTTCGACGTATTTGGAGATAAGGTCATTAGGACAATTCAATGCAAGTCAGGGCATTGAAATAGAGATGGTGGCGGATGAACCCTTAATGGGCCAACGGCAGCGCTCATATCCCCGAAGTGGGTTACTGACTCCAGATTCTCCGGTTCCTTTTGTCCAAGGAATCCAACAAAGGACCTGGCCCTCCAGGTTGGGGGTTGTGCGTGGGGTTAACAACCCTGCCACGGAAAAAAGAAAAAGTTGCGAAGCGACCAATAGCCTCGGAAAAGGACGGATTTACTGTTGACGACCCGGAAAAACGAATCAAGGACAACGACCTTCGGATCTGCACGTGGAATGTTAGAACTCTTAACAGACCACGTGCATCCAAACAACTAGCGGAGGCCCTAGACTGCTTCAGAGCAGGAATTACTGCCATCCAGGAAGTGCGATGGAATGGGCCGGGCAAAAGGAGGATGAAAAACTGTGACGTGTACTACGGTGATTGCGCAAGAAGACCACAGCGTTTATTTGGGTGCGGATTCGTCATAAGCGGTAGACTTAGGCAAGAAGTCTTGGGCTTTCGGCACGTAAGTGAGCGACTTGTGACAATCCGTATCAAGGCTAAATTCGCCAACATTAGCCTAATATGCGCTCATGCCCCCACAGAGGACAAAGATGACGCCACCAAGGATGACTTCTATGAGCTCCTCGAAAAAACCTATGAGCAATGCCCTAAATACGACGTTAAGATCGTACTAGGCGATTTTAATGCCAAAATAGGTAAAGAGGAAATCTTTGGTAGGACTGTCGGAAAACATAGCCTACACGACACAACGTCTGAAAACGGACTTAGGCTAATTGACTTCGCAGCGGCACATAACGTCACCATTGCAAGCACACGGTTTCCTCATCTCGATATACACAAAGGGACTTGGCGACACCCAGATCAAAGAACCGTCAATCAGATTGATCACGTTGCGATCGATGCAAGACACGCCTCCAGTATCTTGGATGTTCGCACCTTCCGAGCAGCTAACATCGACTCGGATCACTACCTTGTTGCAGCAAAGGTAAGAATGCGAATAACCCGAACTCCACAACAACGGAGTAATACTGTGAGGAAGTATGACGTCGGAAAGCTGCAATCGCAAGAAACCGCCAGAACCTATGCCGATCGAATATCCCGTAACCTCTCAAGAAATCCAGTACCGCCAGCATCAAGTGCCGAAGATCAGTGGCAACACTGCCAACAAGCCATCAGAGATGCCGCAACTGATGTGCTAGGTTTCACCAGACCACCACCACGAAACCTCTGGTTTGATGACGAATGCAGGCAGGCCCATGCAGCCAAACAAGAGGCATATAAAGCGACGCTGCAAAGAAAGACGAGAGCTGCTCGCGAGCTTTACGAGCAGAAAAGACGGGAAGAACACCGGCTTCTCCAAAAGAAAAAAAGAGAGCATGAGAAGCGCGCGATCGAAGATATTGAGAGATGCTACTCCAGGAACAACGTGCGGAAGTTTTACCAACAGGTAAAAAGAACATGCCAAGGAAAAAAATCCCGCACAGAAGCCTGTAGAGATAGGAATGGAAACCTCGTAGTAGAGCCACAGTCGGTGCTGAGTACATGGAAGGACCATTTCTGCAGACTGTTAAACGGCGATGAAGGCCAAAATCCCGCTGTCAGGCAGAATGAACCATTCAACATGGATGATGACAGACAAAACTTCCGTCCACCTGACCAAAATGAAGTAAGGATAGCAATATCTAAACTCAAAAACAACAAAGCTGCTGGACCCGACGGATTACCCGCCGAACTTTTTAAAGCGGCCGGAGATGACCTGGTGGAGTGCATACACCAACTCATCTCTAAAGTTTGGTCAGAAGAAAGTATGCCTGATGAATGGAACCTCAGCATCGTTTGCCCGATTCACAAGAAAGGAGACCCTCTAAACTGCGCCAACTATAGAGGAATAAGTCTCCTGAATATCGCCTACAAGATCCTCTCTGCCGTACTATGTGAACGCCTGAAACCTTTCGTCAGCAACCTGATTGGCCCCTATCAGTGTGGTTTCAGACCAGGAAAGTCCACAATCGATAAAATGTTCACGCTACGGCAGATCCTGGAAACCACCCAAGAATTCCAAATCGATACCCACCACCTCTTTATCGATTTTAAGGCCGCGTACGATAGCATTTATAGAGACGAGCTATACAGAGCCATGTCAGGTTTTGGCATTCCCACAAAACTCGTCCGACTGTGCAGGATGACGATGGAGAACTCTCGCTGCTCCGTCAAGGTTGGTTCTGACCTCACAGAAGCTTTTGACGTCAAAAAAGGATTCCGACAAGGTGATGCGCTATCGTGCGATTTCTTCAACTTTATACTTGAAAAAATTATAAGAAACTCGCAAGTCAATTGTAGTGGGACAATTTTTTTCAAGTCTGTGCAATTGCTAGCATACGCTGACGACATAGACATCATTGGCAGAACTCGGCGAGCTGTCACTGGAACGTTTGCTAGCATTGAAGCTGAAGCGGCTAAGATGGGACTAGCAGTCAATGAGGCCAAAACGAAGTACCTGCTGTCCACAAAAAGGGACACACAACACCGGCGGATTGGACAAAACATCACAATAGACAGGTACAACTTTGAGGTAGTAAGGGACTTTGTGTACCTCGGATCCGCTATAACATCTGACAACAACATCTCGTCAGAAATAAAGCGAAGAATTACTCTTGCCAATCGCTGTTTCTATGGGCTAGGAAGGCAATTGAGTAGCAAAGCCCTCTCTCGAAAGACAAAGGAGACTCTGTATAAGACCCTAATCATCCCAGTCCTGCTCTATGGCGCCGAGGCATGGACTTTATCTAAAGCGGATGAAGATATCCTTAGTCGTTTCGAGCGTAAGATTCTTCGGAAGATTTTTGGCCCTATCTGCGTTAACGGGCTTTGGAGGAGAAGGTTCAACCAAGAACTATACGAGCTGTACAGTGACATTGACCTGGTCAAAAAAATACGCATATCACGTTTAAGATGGCTAGGTCATGTAGAGCGAATGGACAACAATGCTCCGGCTCGCAGGATCTTCGATTCCATCCCAGAGGGTAGACGCAGTCAAGGAAGACCTCGCCTTAGGTGGCGCGCTCAAGTGGAGGACGACCTCAACCAACTTGGAGTGCAAAACTGGAGGCAGCTAGCCAAAGACCGAGTTGGCTGGAGAGGCATGTTAGTTGAGGCCCAGGTTCGTCCCGAACTGTAGCGCCACCTAAGTAAGTAAGTAAATAAAATAAAAGCAGCCGTGAATGTTCGCAGTGCAAATTCTTCTTGATCTGTCAAACAAATATTGAGTTTGTCACAACTGATTAAAAAAAATACCATTATCGACGCTAAAAGGTGTAACACTTAATTTGGGGACAAGATAATGGTCGACATGGACGACTACAAGGTAATTTAATCCTAATATTTTGCAAGATGTGACCATATTTTTAAATTCGAAATAATGAACAAAAAGAAAAATAATTAAACCAATTCTTAATTTAAATAAATTGCACGACTGGATCGCACGTACTTGCTCATATGTGCGATCACATTGCAGAATAAAATAAAAAAAAAATTAAAGTGAACATCAAAGCATTTATTCGAGTTTTGTGACTTTTGATTGTTCGAATAAAGTACGTTAAATTGTATTGGGTAAAATAATTTAAACGCCATTTTATTTCCTTAAGAAGTGTAAACGGTTTTTTTAACAACTTTTTTTTAAAAAATTAAAAAAAATAATTCAAGAATGCAAACTTAAGCACAAAAATAACATAAATTTAAAAACAAAATTTAAAAAAAATCAACTTACTCGTTTTTAAAATATTGATTTTTCAATTTTTTTTTAAATTATTAAAAATACAAAATAAAAGTTTTCGAAAAAAAAATTATTCTAAATTACTTAGGCTGCTTACATCTTCTTGAATATTAATTTTGATTGTAATCGGATCGCTAGTTTTCAAGAAAGTCGTAGAAAAAACCGGCCCTATGGGATGTATCGTTTTTTAGCCCACCATATAATTTTTTTTCACCAAAACATAATGCTTTATTACAGTAGTACACTGATTTTTTTCATAAAAATTCTTGGAGCCGTTTTCGATAAAAATAAGCTTAAGTTCAAAATTTGAAGACGATTGGCCCAACCGTTTAGGCTGCAGTCTAATATACATCCGTACAGTCAGACAGACAGACAGACAGACAGACGGACAGAATTTTGCCAGTAACTCAAATATGTTTCTCTATCATCGTAATGTCATGTTTGATTGTTATCTGAAATTTTTTAATCTGCACGAATGCATAACTTGTATTATAGTACCTATAAATGCAAGTAAAAAATCACGTAGTACACGTCACAGTTTTTCATCCTCCTTTTACCCGGCTCATCCCATCGCACTTCCTGGATGGCAGTAATTCCTGCTCTGTAGCAGTCTAGGACCTCCGGTAGTTGTTTGGCTGCACGTGATCTGTTAAGAGTTCTAACATTCCACGAGCAGATCCAAAGGTCGTTGTCTGTAATTCGTTTTTCTGGGTCGTCAACAGTTAATCCGTCCTTTTCCGAGGCTATTAGTCGCTTTGCAATTTTTTCTTATTTTCCATGACAGGGTTGTTAACCCCACGCACAACCCCCAACCTGGAGGGCCAGGTCCTTTGTTGGATTCCTTGGACAAAAGGGACTGGAGAATCCGGAGTCAGTAACCCACTTCGGGGATATGAGCGCTGCCGTTGGGTCATTAAGGATTCATCCGCCACCATCTCTATTTCAATGCCCTGACTTGCATTGAATTGTCCCAATGACCTTATCTCCAAATACGTCGAAGTAGCTCATTAGGGCGTCTGCTTCGTTGACTGTTGACGCCACCGTTGGCCCAATTGGTTGGGCTCATCCGCCGTACGTCTTCTTTCTGAGGGGCTCGAGCAAGACTTCTGCGAATCGCTCAGGACAGTCATTAAAGCAAAGTATTATAGTGTTGCTATTTTTTCTGTATTCAACAATCGCGCTTATAAGTTTAGCAAGAATGTCCGGATGGACAGACCAATACCCGGTGGTTACCGCGTGGAGGTAAAATAAGTAAAATTGATGTGTACGAGATAGTTGCAGCAACTGTGCATCACCCGTTTGATGCCGTACAGTGCCTACCTTATTCATACAGCACCCAACCACCAATTAAACAATGAAACGGATATTTATGGTGATGGATGTTTTCTTTGTTTTGGCAAATGCATTGAAGAGAAAAATAATGATCATGTTAAAAAAAGGTATTTTTACCTTATGAATTTTATCTCTCGTGATGGTGATGCTACAGAAATTGTGTTGAGCAAAACAGAAATTAGTAAAGATTTTTAATTTAAATCTGATAAGGAACAGAGGCATTTTTTTTTAAAGCAAAAGTTATGTGCAAAGCTAACGTTCTGTTTTTTTTTAATTTAGTTTACAATTCAGTTTAAAACTAAAAAAACCTAAAATCAATAAAATAAAAATGTATTTCCTAAATAAAATAAAAGCAGCCGTGAATGTTCGCAGTGCAAATTCTTCTTGATCTGTCAAACAAATATTGAGTTTGTCACAACTGATTAAAAAAAATACCATTATCGACGCTAAAAGGTGTAACACTTAATTTGGGGACAAGATAATGGTCGACATGGACGACTACAAGGTAATTTAATCCTAATATTTTGCAAGATGTGACCATATTTTTAAATTCGAAATAATGAACAAAAAGAAAAATAATTAAACCAATTCTTAATTTAAATAAATTGCACGACTGGATCGCACGTACTTGCTCATATGTGCGATCACATTGCAGAATAAAATAAAAAAAAAATTAAAGTGAACATCAAAGCATTTATTCGAGTTTTGTGACTTTTGATTGTTCGAATAAAGTACGTTAAATTGTATTGGGTAAAATAATTTAAACGCCATTTTATTTCCTTAAGAAGTGTAAACGGTTTTTTTAACAACTTTTTTTTAAAAAATTAAAAAAAATAATTCAAGAATGCAAACTTAAGCACAAAAATAACATAAATTTAAAAACAAAATTTAAAAAAAATCAACTTACTCGTTTTTAAAATATTGATTTTTCAATTTTTTTTTAAATTATTAAAAATACAAAATAAAAGTTTTCGAAAAAAAAATTATTCTAAATTACTTAGGCTGCTTACATCTTCTTGAATATTAATTTTGATTGTAATCGGATCGCTAGTTTTCAAGAAAGTCGTAGAAAAAACCGGCCCTATGGGATGTATCGTTTTTTAGCCCACCATATAATTTTTTTTCACCAAAACATAATGCTTTATTACAGTAGTACACTGATTTTTTTCATAAAAATTCTTGGAGCCGTTTTCGATAAAAATAAGCTTAAGTTCAAAATTTGAAGACGATTGGCCCAACCGTTTAGGCTGCAGTCTAATATACATCCGTACAGTCAGACAGACAGACAGACAGACAGACGGACAGAATTTTGCCAGTAACTCAAATATGTTTCTCTATCATCGTAATGTCATGTTTGATTGTTATCTGAAATTTTTTAATCTGCACGAATGCATAACTTGTATTATAGTACCTATAAATGCAAGTAAAAAATCACGTAGTACACGTCACAGTTTTTCATCCTCCTTTTACCCGGCTCATCCCATCGCACTTCCTGGATGGCAGTAATTCCTGCTCTGTAGCAGTCTAGGACCTCCGGTAGTTGTTTGGCTGCACGTGATCTGTTAAGAGTTCTAACATTCCACGAGCAGATCCAAAGGTCGTTGTCTGTAATTCGTTTTTCTGGGTCGTCAACAGTTAATCCGTCCTTTTCCGAGGCTATTAGTCGCTTTGCAATTTTTTCTTATTTTCCATGACAGGGTTGTTAACCCCACGCACAACCCCCAACCTGGAGGGCCAGGTCCTTTGTTGGATTCCTTGGACAAAAGGGACTGGAGAATCCGGAGTCAGTAACCCACTTCGGGGATATGAGCGCTGCCGTTGGGTCATTAAGGATTCATCCGCCACCATCTCTATTTCAATGCCCTGACTTGCATTGAATTGTCCCAATGACCTTATCTCCAAATACGTCGAAGTAGCTCATTAGGGCGTCTGCTTCGTTGACTGTTGACGCCACCGTTGGCCCAATTGGTTGGGCTCATCCGCCGTACGTCTTCTTTCTGAGGGGCTCGAGCAAGACTTCTGCGAATCGCTCAGGACAGTCATTAAAGCAAAGTATTATAGTGTTGCTATTTTTTCTGTATTCAACAATCGCGCTTATAAGTTTAGCAAGAATGTCCGGATGGACAGACCAATACCCGGTGGTTACCGCGTGGAGGTAAAATAAGTAAAATTGATGTGTACGAGATAGTTGCAGCAACTGTGCATCACCCGTTTGATGCCGTACAGTGCCTACCTTATTCATACAGCACCCAACCACCAATTAAACAATGAAACGGATATTTATGGTGATGGATGTTTTCTTTGTTTTGGCAAATGCATTGAAGAGAAAAATAATGATCATGTTAAAAAAAGGTATTTTTACCTTATGAATTTTATCTCTCGTGATGGTGATGCTACAGAAATTGTGTTGAGCAAAACAGAAATTAGTAAAGATTTTTAATTTAAATCTGATAAGGAACAGAGGCATTTTTTTTTAAAGCAAAAGTTATGTGCAAAGCTAACGTTCTGTTTTTTTTTAATTTAGTTTACAATTCAGTTTAAAACTAAAAAAACCTAAAATCAATAAAATAAAAATGTATTTCCTAAATAAAATAAAAGCAGCCGTGAATGTTCGCAGTGCAAATTCTTCTTGATCTGTCAAACAAATATTGAGTTTGTCACAACTGATTAAAAAAAATACCATTATCGACGCTAAAAGGTGTAACACTTAATTTGGGGACAAGATAATGGTCGACATGGACGACTACAAGGTAATTTAATCCTAATATTTTGCAAGATGTGACCATATTTTTAAATTCGAAATAATGAACAAAAAGAAAAATAATCAAACCAATTCTTAATTTAAATAAATTGCACGACTGGATCGCACGTACTTGCTCATATGTGCGATCACATTGCAGAATAAAATAAAAAAAAAAATTAAAGTGAACATCAAAGCATTTATTCGAGTTTTGTGACTTTTGATTGTTCGAATAAAGTACGTTAAATTGTATTGGGTAAAATAATTTAAACGCCATTTTATTTCCTTAAGAAATGTAAAAAAGTGTTATTTTTTTCAAAATTGTATTCGCCGTTTTTAAATAAAACGGTTTTTTTAACAACTTTTTTTTAAAAAATTAAAAAAAATAATTCAAGAATGCAAACTTAAGCACAAAAATAACATAAATTTAAAAACAAAATTTAAAAAAAATCAACTTACTCGTTTTTAAAATATTGATTTTTCAATTTTTTTTTTAAATTATTAAAAATACAAAATAAAAGTTTTCGAAAAAAAAAATTATTCTAAATTACTTAGGCTGCTTACATCTTCTTGAATATTAATTTTGATTGTAATCGGATCGCTAGTTTTCAAGAAAGTCGTAGAAAAAACCGGCCCTATGGGATGTATCGTTTTTTAGCCCACCATATAATTTTTTTTTCACCAAAACATAATGCTTAATTACAGTAGTACACTGATTTTTTTCATAAAAATTCTTGGAGCCGTTTTCGAGAAAAAATAAGCTTAAGTTCAAAATTTGAAGACGATTGGCCCAACCGTTTAGGCTGCAGTCTAATATACATCCGTACAGTCAGACAGACAGACAGACAGACAGACGGACAGAATTTTGCCAGTAATTCAAATATGTTTCTCTATCATCGTAATGTCATGTTTGATTGTTATCTGAAATTTTTTAATCTGCACGAATGCATAACTTGTATTATAGTACCTATAATCGCAAATAAAAAATCACGTAGTACACGTCACAGTTTTTCATCCTCCTTTTACCCGGCTCATCCCATCGCACTTCCTGGATGGCAGTAATTCCTGCTCTGTAGCAGTCTAGGACCTCCGGTAGTTGTTTGGCTGCACGTGATCTGTTAAGAGTTCTAACATTCCACGTGCAGATCCAAAGGTCGTTGTCTGTAATTCGTTTTTCTGGGTCGTCAACAGTTAATCCGTCCTTTTCCGAGGCTATTAGTCGCTTTGCAATTTTTTCTTATTTTCCATGACAGGGTTGTTAACCCCACGCACAACCCCCAACCTGGAGGGCCAGGTCCTTTGTTGGATTCCTTGGACAAAAGGGACTGGAGAATCCGGAGTCAGTAACCCACTTCGGGGATATGAGCGCTGCCGTTGGGTCATTAAGGATTCATCCGCCACCATCTCTATTTCAATGCCCTGACTTGCATTGAATTGTCCCAATGACCTTATCTCCAAATACGTCGAAGTAGCTCATTAGGGCGTCTGCTTCGTTGACTGTTGACGCCACCGTTGGCCCAATTGGTTGGGCTCATCCGCCGTACGTCCTCTTTCTGAGGGGCTCGAGCAAGACTTCTGCGAATCGCTCAGGACAGTCAATTAAGCAAAGTATTATAGTGTTGCTATTTTTTCTGTGTTCAACAATCGCGCTTATAAGTTTAGCAAGAATGTCCGGATGGACAGACCAATTACCGGTGGTTACCGCGCAGAGGTAAAATAAGTACAATTGATGTGTACGAGATAGTTGCAGCAACTGTGCACCACCCGTTTGATGCCGTACAGTGCCTACCCTATTCATACAGCACCCAACCACCAATTAAACAATGAAACGGATATTTATGGTGATGGATGTTTTCTTTGTTTTGGCAAATGCATTGAAGAGAAAAAATATGATCATGTTAAAAGAGGTATTTTTACCTTATGAATTTTATCTCTCGTGATGGTGATGCTACAGAAATTGTGTTGAGGAAAACAGAAATTAATAAAGATTTTTAATTTAAATCTGATAAGGAACAGAGGCATTTTTTTTAAAGCAAAAGTTATGTGCAAAGCAAACGTTCTGTTTTTTTTTTTAATTTAGTTTACAATTCAGTTTAAAACTAAAAAAACCTAAAATCAATAAAATAAAAATGTATTTCCTAAATAAAATAAAAGCAGCCGTGAATGTTCGAAGCGCAAATTCTTCTTGATCTGTCAAACAAATATTGAGTTTGTCAAAACTGATAAAAAAAATACCATTATCGACGCTAAAAGGTGTAACACTTAATTTGGGGACAAGATAATGGTCGACATGGACGACTACAAGGTAATTTAATCCTAATATTTTGCAAGATGTGACCATATTTTTAAATTCGAAATAATGAACAAAAAGAAAAATAATCAAACCAATTCTTAATTTAAATAAATTGCACGACTGGATCGCACGTACTTGCTCATATGTGCGATCACATTGCAGAATAAAATAAAAAAAAAATTAAAGTGAACATCAAAGCATTTATTCGAGTTTTGTGACTTTTGATTGTTCGAATAAAGTACGTTAAATTGTATTGGGTAAAATAATTTAAACGCCATTTTATTTCCTTAAGAAATGTAAAAAAGTGTTATTTTTTTCAAAATTGTATTCGCCGTTTTTAAATAAAACGGTTTTTTTAACAACTTTTTTTTAAAAAATTAAAAAAAATAATTCAAGAATGCAAACTTAAGCACAAAAATAACATAAATTTAAAAACAAAATTTAAAAAAAATCAACTTACTCGTTTTTAAAATATTGATTTTTCAATTTTTTTTTTAAATTATTAAAAATACAAAATAAAAGTTTTCGAAAAAAAAAATTATTCTTAATTACTTAGGCTGCTTACATCTTCTTGAATATTAATTTAGATTGTAATCGGATCGCTAGTTTTCAAGAAAGTCGTAGAAAAAACCGGCCCTATGGGATGTATCGTTTTTTAGCCCACCATATAATTTTTTTTCACCAAAACATAATGCTTAATTACAGTAGTACACTGATTTTTTTCATAAAAATTCTTGGAGCCGTTTTCGAGAAAAAATAAGCTTAAGTTCAAAATTTGAAGACGATTGGCCCAACCGTTTAGGCTGCAGTCTAATATACATCCGTACAGTCAGACAGACAGACAGACAGACAGACGGACAGAATTTTGCCAGTAATTCAAATATGTTTCTCTATCATCGTAATGTCATGTTTGATTGTTATCTGAAATTTTTTAATCTGCACGAATGCATAACTTGTATTATAGTACCTATAATCGCAAGTAAAAAATCACGTAGTACACGTCACAGTTTTTCATCCTCCTTTTACCCGGCTCATCCCATCGCACTTCCTGGATGGCAGTAATTCCTGCTCTGTAGCAGTCTAGGACCTCCGGTAGTTGTTTGGCTGCACGTGATCTGTTAAGAGTTCTAACATTCCACGTGCAGATCCAAAGGTCGTTGTCTGTAATTCGTTTTTCTGGGTCGTCAACAGTTAATCCCTCCTTTTCCGAGGCTATTAGTCGCTTTGCAATTTTTTCTTATTTTCCATGACAGGGTTGTTAACCCCACGCACAACCCCCAACCTGGAGGGCCAGGTCCTTTGTTGGATTCCTTGGACAAAAGGGACTGGAGAATCCGGAGTCAGTAACCCACTTCGGGGATATGAGCGCTGCCGTTGGGTCATTAAGGATTCATCCGCCACCATCTCTATTTCAATGCCCTGACTTGCATTGAATTGTCCCAATGACCTTATCTCCAAATACGTCGAAGTAGCTCATTAGGGCGTCTGCTTCGTTGACTGTTGACGCCACCGTTGGCCCAATTGGTTGGGCTCATCCGCCGTACGTCTTCTTTCTGAGGGGCTCGAGCAAGACTTCTGCGAATCGCTCAGGACAGTCAATTAAGCAAAGTATTATAGTGTTGCTATTTTTTCTGTGTTCAACAATCGCGCTTATAAGTTTAGCAAGAATGTCCGGATGGACAGACCAATACCCGGTGGTTACCGCGCAGAGGTAAAATAAGTACAATTGATGTGTACGAGATAGTTGCAGCAACTGTGCACCACCCGTTTGATGCCGTACAGTGCCTACCCTATTCATACAGCACCCAACCACCAATTAAACAATGAAACGGATATTTATGGTGATGGATGTTTTTGTTTTCTTTGTTTTGGCAAATGCATTGAAGAGAAAAAATATGATCATGTTAAAAGAGGTACCTTATGAATTTTATCTCTCGTGATGGTGATGCTACAGAAATTGTGTTGAGGAAAACAGAAATTAATAAAGATTTTTAATTTAAATCTGATAAGGAACAGAGGCATTTTTTTTAAAGCAAAAGTTATGTGCAAAGCAAACGTTCTGTTTTTTTTTTAAT